>JALPQD010000516.1:1034990-1219732 GCA_023101885.1 Typhlomys cinereus | reverse complement strand
GCGGGGCCCGGGCCGGGGCGGGGCCTGTGGGCGGGCTGCGGGGGGGCCTGGCGGGGCCTGGGAGGGGCCGGGGCGGGGCCCAGCTGTCCCGGGCCTCTGCATGAGGCATCCCTGAAATCTGTTGTTCCCCTCCGCCTGGCCCAGGACCGTTGCCCCTACATTCGCTGCTTGTACATCAGAAGATTGCCAGCAATGGGCCAGGGCTTCGGAAGGGACTGAGAGGGGTGGGAGGGCAAACCCCTAGCGCAACTCACAACGCTTGGTGCCGAGCCAGGTTCGAAAGATGCTGGCTCCTAAGGCTCGGCCTCTTCCCTCCCCGGGGGCGCGTAGGCCAGAAGCGTCGTCTTCTAGGGGCTCTGCGCCAGAGTCACCGAGTGTCGGGGGCCCCTGCGTGCTTGGCGACGAGGCCCGGAGGCCGCCCCCTGTTCTGCGATGGCCCGTGCAGAATTCGCACTGGCTCGTGATGCCCTTTGTTACCCACCTCTTCGCTGAAGTTAAGAAGGAAGCTTTCAATATTTCGTTTTGAGGAGAAAAATATTTTCAATGTTTTAAAATAAGTAAGCTTACAAAAAAAATCTTACATTGTGAATTAAAAAACAAACGCTCCACAGCCCCCTGGCCCCTCTCGAAGAATTCAAGCCTCTGACCCTCACGGGTCTAACCTTGTCAGCGGAGGGCTGGGGTTACGGGCGGCATGAAGGGGTTTCAGTGCTTTAATGATATTTTTACACTTGGGAAACTCATAATAGTTTATGAGCCTAGGGGAGAAAACAGCTTGCCCTGAAATATGGCCAAGTTACAGGGGAAAAGTAATTGTTTAGGATGTTGTCTTTTGCTGGTCTCTCTCTCCCTCCCTCTCTGTTTCTCTCTCTCTCTCTTTCTCTCCCTCCCTCCTTTCTCTTCTGTCTCTTTCTCCTCCTCCCTTTTTCTCCTCCCCCTTTCCCCCTCCTTTACCCTTTACTTTAAATCTAAACATAGTAGCACCGTTCCCATTCTGCTCTTCCACTCTATTCCAGAAACACATGTCCGTGCTCACAGCCACGTGTTAACCAGACTGGATGTCAAGCAAACCTAGGAGAAAGCTAAAGAGCAGAGGGAGATGGCTTCGCTGGGGCCCAAGTCCCTGCCTTTCTAGAAGTCATGATGTCCCCAGGGAAGGTGCTTGTCCACTGACCTGTCATGAAACCACTAGCAGCCCAAGCCGTTCCTCTCTAGCTTTGCTCTGAAAACCATTGACTTAAGGATAAACATTCCTTCTGAAATCTGTAGCACCGACTTGCACCATGGGAAAGGTTACGCCCGTGGGTGACATTCATGCCTCCCGTCTGTCAGCGAGTCCATGCGGACACGGGCTCTGGTGGCCGGGAGGAACTAGTCCAGTTTTTTTAAAGACCTCACATCCTCTCATGTTGCTCAAGAGTCAGTAACCCCAGTGTTGGACAAGAGGAATGTGAACGGTTGATTTAATGACACCCAACTAGAAGTGACTGAAAACACCCACCCTGGTATCTGTCCGTGGCACTCTGCATACTTCATGCTAGAAACGCAGCCTGGTTGGCTTCACCCAGACACGTATGTGTTGAGTGCTTGCCGCACATGGCTCACAACCACAAAAAGTGGAAACCAACCAAGACCCCCCATAAACTATGCCCAGTAAATTGCATTCAACTACTTCCAATGCAGCCAGGAGAAAGACGGTACTGACCCACGGCAGTGTCTATGACTTCAGACATCCAGCAGGGAACCACACAGACAGACCCCACCTCGAGGACCTCGCAAGGGTGACGCCCACCTCTTCCTCGTGTGGCCCTAGAGGCGAGGGAAGGTCAAGTCAGGAGGGAGCGCACGGCCAGGCGAGGATCGAACGCTGGCTTCCCAGCCCTCGCCAGCAGGCCGTGGCTTCCCAAGGGTTGGGGGAAAAAAAAGCAGAAGAGGGGACCTTCTGGCGACGGGGTCGGCTACGAGGCTCTAGCTGTCCGGGTGAGGAGCAGCCGCGGCCAGCAAGGCAGCGGGGAGCTGGCGCAGCAGCGGGAACGTGTGGTCCACCCTTGCGACTACTAGAAAGGACTTAGTGCTTATTTGGCTGGGAAGAAAAGTAGCAGCAAAGTAGTGCGGAAGATGATGCGCTTTATTAGAACTTAGAACGCAGGAGTAAATCCACGATACCTTTAGTTCTGCTTCCTCCTTCCCTTCCTTCCTTTCCTTTCTCCCTATTTCTCTTTCCTTCCTTCCTTCCCTCCCTCCCTCCTTCCTTCCTTCCATCCCTCCTTCCTTCCTTCCTTCCATCCCTCCTTCCTCCCCCTCCCTCCTTCTTCCTTCCTTCCTCCCTCCTTCCCTCCCCCTCCCTTCCTTCCTTCCTTCCACCCCTCCTTCTTTTCCTTCCATCCCCCTTCCTTCCTTCCCTCCCTCCTTCCCTCTTCCTTCCGTCCATCCCTCCTTCCTTCCATCCCTCCTCCTCCATCCCTCCTTCCTCCCTCCTCCCCCTCCCTTCCTTCCTTCCTTCCTTCCTTCCTTCCTTCCTTCCCTCCCTCCCTTCCTTCCTTCCTTCCTTCCTCCTTCTTCCTTCCTTCATCCCTCCTCCCTTCCTTCCTCCCCCTTCCTTCCTTCCTTCTTCCTTCCTTCTCTCCCTCCCTCCCTCCCTCTTTCCGTTCCTCTCCCTTCCTTCCTCTTCCCCTCCCTCCTCCCGTCCTTCCTCCTCCTTCCTTCCTTCCTTCCTTCCTTCCTTCCTTCCTTCCTTCCTTCCTTCCTTCCTTCCTTTCCTTCCTTCCTTCGTTCCCTTGTCCTCCTTCCTTCCTTCCTTCCTTCCTTCCTTCCTTCCTTCCTTCTCTTCCTTCCTTCCTTCCTCTCCCTCCATCCCCTCCCTCCTTCCTTCCCTCCATCCCTCCCTCCTTCCTTCCCTCCCTCTATCCCTCCCTCCCTTCTTTTTGTCTTTTTATTTTTTAATTTATCTTTTCTGAATTTCCACAGATATCCCCGTGGGTTCGTAAGGACTGGCCAGCAAGCTCGGGGGATCCACTATCTCCACCTCCCTAGTTCTGAGCTCACCTGCCTGCATCTCATGTGGGTGCTGAGGACTGAACTTGGGTCTCATCCTTGTGTGGCAAGTGCTTCACTTACTGAGCATCTCAAGCAACCGGGAAGGTCAAGACGGAGGCTTTGATGTCAGAAACCAGTGCGTGGGTGCGGCCAACTCCTCACGTCTCAGAGGAGTGAGTGTCCCCCACCCTTGCTCGCTCGACACACTCCTATTGATCTCTATTTCAAACACGGTACCTGGGAAAAATGCTGGAATAGAGGCGCTCAATTTACTCTAACGACACGGGCGCTTTCCAATGTAACATCTCCCCTGAGACCTCCATATAAGGTATGTGGGCTTTTATTTCTTCTAGATCTTCACCAAATCTACAGAAATGACTGCAAGTTGACTATAGGGGAAATATAGTCTGTTTTTAATTTTTCAAAGAAAATAACTTCAAATCATTTTATTATCACCATAGACAAGTGAACATGTGCGGGTGTCGCTTGTTTTAAGTGAGATCTACTCCAGACTGGCTGTGTGTCACTGGGCCGCGATGTCACCTTACTGTAACAAAATCCAGGTGCACACGCTCAGCGGCAGGGCTGGCGGGTGTGAATCTGGCGTTGTCTTGGTGACCGTCTATTATTGAAGACGTTCAGGCAAAACGCACGTCCGATCCTGGAATCCCACCAACAGCCATCCATGCTCGACATAACTGGACAGCTGAGTCTCACAAAAGACCGAGCCTGGCTAAGTTCAAGTAAATTCCATTTGTATGCATGGCAGAGTTGACATCGCGACAGTCATCTCAATGGAGCAGGTTGACCAGTACAATCACATTATCCTGAGAAATAAGGTGTGAGAGAGCAAAGCATTTAGTTCTGCTTTATTTATAAATCATGTTGAGGTCCTATAAAAATGATCTTCACTTATTTGAAGTTCTCAATCAATCTCCACAGAACATAGCTCTGAGTGGACCATGCGTTTATTCTCAGCCTGAGGTGGGGTCCTCTTATAGTCTGCTTTGGAAATTCATCATGGGTTTATTTTGTATGTATTTGTGTACATATGCATGTGTGTGTGTGTGTGTATGTGTGTGTGTGTGTGTGTGTGTGTGTGTGTAAGTGTGAGATACTTAACCTTGACCACATCTGGCATTATTAACTAAGATCAGCTGAGACCACCTGAAGACATTATCTGGATCAACACATTTACAATACAAAGACCAGCTCTAGATCCTCTCGCAACCTGCATAGATCACATTGAAACCTCCCTGTAGTGGACCAGATAAAAGGAACCACAGAACTGAAGACTGAGAAGAAGAGAGATGATTCTCCAGGAATCCTCCAGCCACGACTTAGCCTGCCAGCTTCAGCCACCGGCCATGTCACCTCCGCCATGAAAGACTATATCTCCCCTCTAGAACATAAGGTGAATAAATTTCCTTTTCTCCCTTAAGTTATTTGACTTTGGGTGCTCTCTTACAGCAATAGTTAAGAGTAACCGTTACTGAGTGTCTCAGAAAGCGCTTGAGTATATGTGCCCGTGGAGGCCTGACATCAGGCATCATTCTGGATCATTCTTCCATCTGATTGCTTGCTCTGGGCTTTCCCAGGCTCCATCTTCCAGGGTGAGAATTGCAGCCACCACCCTATCTGCCTGGCATCTTTAGGGATCTGCCACCCTAATCCAGGTCCTTTTGCTTGCAGAGTGAAGGCTCTGACCCCCAGCCATCTCCACAGCCCCCACTGTGCATTTTGTGTTTCTTTGGGGTCTCCCATTATGCCGGTTCTGTATGTCATGACTTAGGTGCACAAGTGAATTTCATCCCACAGGCAGGGAAACATGTTTGTAACTTCACATTTATTTCCATGACTGTGATTTCCATGACTCTGAGCTGAATGTAAAACTCCACTGTGCTAAGCAGCTGGGGGTGCAGCCCTGGGGGTGCAGCCCAGCCTGCAGAATGCTTGTTCACAGGCAGGAGACTGCCTTTGATTCGCAGACGGCGTCTCTGAAGGACTAGACGTGGTGGCATGTGCCCAGGAGGTGGAGACATGCGGATAGATGCTGCTCGGCAATGGATGGTGGGTCAGCCTCGTCTGTCTGCCGAGTTCCAGGTCGGCCTTGTCTGGAAGGGTTTTGAAAGATAGACGGCTTCCGAGGAATGACAGCAAGGTTGCCCTCTGTTTCCACACACACGAATGAGCCCAGCACATACAAACACACAAGGTCACCCTCTGGCTTCCATACACACACACACACACACACACACACACACACACACACACACACACGGGAACAAATATAAACACACACCCCAAGGTTGTCCTTTGGTCTCCACACACATGCATGAGCCCCAGCATACACATGAACACACACACACACACACACACACACGAGCCCCAGCACAATAAGGACTTACCGTGTGTGTATGCGCACACACACACACACACATGAGCCCCAGCACAATAAGGACTTACCATGTGTGTGTATGCGCACACACACACACACACACACACACACACTCACACACACCATACTGTTTTTATGTGTTTAAGGAGTAATAATACTTGCACATATTTGAGGCCACATGGTTTTTGCAAATGACGCACGATTCTCACACACCCTTTGCTCTAGACCTTAACAATAAAATGTTCTCACTGTCTTGACTTCAGCAACTTCCCATTTGTAACCGGAGCCACGTGTGTCCCCCACAGTGCCTGAGGAACCACACATGGCTGAAGACGCGCTCTTCAGTGCTGCCAGCCCGGGGCTTGCCCCGGAGGGCAGTGGGCAGTGGCTCTCCCTCCCTGCCTGCCCAGGATGCGCCCAGAGCATCCTTTACTCTCAGGAGCAGCCTGGACCTTGGCCATCTGAGTCTCCTGGAGCACAATGTGGGAGCTTTGCTGGGCCGGGATCCCTCATCTTCCTGCTCTCTGGGCCCCTCAGTGATCATCTGCTTTCAGCGCCTCTGATAGCGCAAACATGGACCATTTTTCTGCTGCTGGTTTGCTCCTCTGAGCATGCTCAGGTCGCCTTGCCTCTCCATCTGTCTTCAGCCATCAGAGGCCGGCGCTGGCCTCGCAGGGAGGTCCCTCCTGTATGTTCCCAGTCGCTCCCAATCAAAGTAGTTGCTTTTCAAAGTCCCGCGTCCTCACACAGCATCCCAGCATGCCTCTGCCTTCTCTCCGTGGGTGTAGATGGCGCTCCTGTCTGATCTGACGTGCTGGGGGGGCACTCATATGGGAAGCCCTCCCACCCAAAGTACCTTGGTACCTTCCCAGGCACACAGTTCTGCTCTTGTTCCCAAACCTGTCACATCCTCCCACATCCTCGGGCACTACCCCTCCCTCATTCAGCAGACCCCAGGCTGCTCTGTCTGCTTCTCGTCTGATTCCGTGAGCTGATTCTCCAGTGTTCCTGTCGTCTTGATGTCTGACACTTGACAGGCCTGCGCCAGGGTCGCTCTCCCTACTCTCCCGACGTCTTCAGACAGCGCTCGGAGCACAGGGTGCTGTCTGTGTAGGCCAAGCGCTCTTCCTCTCAGCCCCTCCCCGACGCCTTGCAAGAGTAATACTCAGCGGGCTCATCCCGGAAGCTGGGGTGATACAGCCAGGTGCTAGAGCAAGCTGGTTTCTGGGAACCCAGAGATGGTCAAAAGTTGCTTGAAATTAAACCAAATGTTACATAACTGGGATTACGCTTCGCGTCACGGTGCTAATGTTTGCCACGATAAGCCCCTGTTCATCTTCCTTAATGTGGCTTTTTTCAAGTGCATATCATTCTAATTTGCCGATACTGTCTCTAATTTGAAGGATAATTCTAAGAAGGAAGGACAACCTCCTGGATGGATTAGCTGTAATTCCTAGCCATTCAATTCGGCAGTTTATTAGCACAGTGAACACAAACGAGGACTTTTTCTGTGATCTGGGCCCGTGATTTCTGCAGCTTAGCGTGACTGGATGTCTCTGATCCGCCGGACCTAACGCTGTTGCTTTTGCTGCGGCAAGGACCCTGGACGAGGTCTGTCCATGCCATGGATGGTGGGCTAGGGGTCCCTGGACAAGGTCTGTCCATGCCATGGACAGTGGGCTAGGGGACCCTGGACGAGGTCTGTCCATGCCATGGACGGCGGGCTAGGGGTCCCTGGATGAGGTCTATCCATGCCATGGACGGTGGGCTAGGGGTCCATCCTCCGTGAACCTTGGCTTGACTCTCACGGGAGCGATGCTCGAATCCTTTGTTATGGAAGAAGATTTCCTCCTTCCAGTGGACAGGAGGAAAATCTCAGCCAAATATCGAGTCATCAGGATGCCCGGAGAGATGCACAGATGGCTCACCCCGTTCTCAAGTTTCGGGTTCACTGAGTCTACGGTCAGCTGCCCAGGAGCCGGGCTGGGGATCCACGTTAACAACCTAAAATGACTTCCATGAGCTCAGATGGATGCTCATTCTGCCCACAGGGACCCACTGTGGTGAGCCCGGGAGACTCAGGAAGCACCTGACTCCCCCAGAGAACTGATAAAGAAGGGGGCGTCTAAGTCAGTTCTTTTCCAGTATAGGAATCCCGCTGCCAATTGCTTGGAATCTTCATGCCTCCCCCCCGCCCCTCCCCCCGTCTTCCCTCTCTGGATGCTTTGTTACCATGGACCCAGCCTTCTCAGGAGGGATGATAACAATTCTGAGACTGAATATGCGTTTACAGCTTTTACTGGTGAGACTTTGAGAGCTATGGGCCTTCGTTGCCTCTGTCAAAGCCAGATTCCTTGAGAGCAGGTGTTACGACTTACAGCCCTTGCTGTGGTTCCAATGTATTCCCCAAAGTTTGTGTTTTAGAAATTTAGTCTTCAGTGCCACAGGGTCGGGGTGTCTGGGGCAGTCAGAGATGATTAGTTCAGGAAGCCTCTGCCTTTGGCTACTGGCCTAATTTCAGGAGTGAGTTATGTGGCCTGAGTCAGCTGTTCTAAAACCAAGTTTTCCCCATTTTAGCTCTTGCTCCTCTCCCTCCGTCTTCCTCTCTGGGATAAGGCAGGATGATGACACTCTCAAAATGCTGCCGCCACGCCGTTTGGCTTCCTGGCTTCCAGAACCATGAACCATCTGGATTTCTACTCATTATCAACGATCAGTTTCAGGTATCCCATTAGAGCAGCAGACCAACTAGGGCACGCCATATGCTGCTGCAAGAGAAGCCACGCCCCTGGAGGCGCTCCTGTTGATGGCCCAGGGCCCACCTCCGAAAGGAGAGGAGAGGCTGTGGAGAAGTCTCGAGAGAGCTGTCACTCCCTGTCTCTGGTTTGAAGGCAGAGCAAGTCTTTTCTGCGAGTGGCGACTACTGCAGTCTGCAGTGTAGCCACACGGCGACTGCGTTCCATGCCTGCTCTGACTGACCACCTGCTCTTGTGGGGCTTCTTGTGACCGAAGAGAAGGGGCGGACCCCTGAGTAGCGACACAAGGTCCCCAGGGAGCACCGAGGTCCAGTCTGACCTGTTGGTGGAAACTGAAGGGCATTCCTGCCCCGGAGGACATCAGAAGTGCTCTGCACTGGCCGAGACTGTAGACCCCAGTCACTGGCCCTGCCCCTCAGCTTGCCAGCCCCTCCACGTCTCTGGCGATGGAGAATTCAGAGCTGTGCTAAGGGAGAAGATGGACCATATTGCCTCTGTCCAGTTCTGATTATCGAAAATTCTTTCTTCTTTGTGCTTATGTGCACCCATGTGTGTGTGTGTGTGTGTGTGTGTGTGTGGTGTGTGTGTGTGTGTGTGTGTGTGTGTGTGTGTGGTGTGTGTGTGTGTGTGTGTGTGTGTGACACACGTAGAAAAGTACAAGAGCGTGTGTGTCTATGGAGGCCCAAGGCTGACATCAGGAATCACCTGGATTGCTCTACCTCCTTCTCGCTTTGCTTTGGGGTCTCCTAGGCTCTGCCTTCCAGGGCCAGAAATAAGGTCATTTCCATTTCTGCCTGCATTTTCACATGAGGTCTGGGATATGAACTCAGGTCCTTTTACTTGCAAGGCAAGGACTTTAACCTTTGATCCATTTTTTTAAAATTTTTTTATTTAAAAAAATTTTTTTATTCAATTGTGCATGTGTGCAAGTGCATGCATGCGTTTGTGTGTGTGTGTGTGTGTTTGTGTGTGTGTGTGTAGAACCACGGAGGAATTCGGGAACCACCTTGGACCGCCTCCACCTCCTTCTTGTTTACTCTGCCCCAGGATTCACAGGCTCCACTCTACCAGGACCAGAAACACAGGCTCCCCCCCCCCACTTCCACCCGGCGTCTATACATGGGGTCTAGGATCCGAACTCAGGACCTTCCGCCTGCAAGGCAGAGGCTTAACCCCTCAGCCACCTCTCTAGCCCCTTGATCCATTTCTTCCACCCAGAAAGTTCTGTCTTCTATTGAACCAAACATATAGTATTTGTTGTACTTCTAGGTCCTAGTTCTACCTCTTGGTGTTTAGCAGAACAGATCTAATTCTTCCTCCATCTTCAGCTATCAAGATGCCTGAAGATGGCTGACAAGTATTCGTCTTGCACACGCATCAGTTTCCTTTATCTACTTCTTATTGCCCATGCTTTAGATTTACCTTCCATCCTGACTTCTACCTCCTGCACATGACAGAATTCGGTACTGACCCTTTGGGGGGGACATCAAAGGAGGCATCAGAGAAGTGAGACCGCTCCTCAAAAACTCTCTTCACGAAACAGAAATTTCAGAGTTGGGGAACAGTTCAGATGGCACATGGGCCTGACTTCAATTCCCAGAATGTGTGTTTAAAAAAATGGTCGGGCTGCCTAGGGGGCTGCACTTGAAATCCCAATGTTCGGGACACAGACAAGGGGATTCCTGCCACCCTCGCCTTCTTGTCAATGTCAATGTCAGCACGTGTTGTAGCCACTCTCTCTGTTGCTGTGAGACAACACTCAGACTCAAGAATCTTAAGGGAGAAAGGGAGATTTATTCTTCTGACGGTTCCAGAGGGGAGATGCAGTCCGTTATGGCAGAAAAGGTGTGGCTGGTGGCAGAAGCTGGGGGCAGCTCGGGTCACGGCAGACATTGTGGAAGCTGAGAGCAAGCTGCAGACTACTAGACTACTACCAGAAGCAGGGCGGGGCTACCCAACCTCAAGGCCCGCCCCCTGTGCTGTGCCTTCCTCCAGCAAAACGCCACCTTCTAAAGGTACCCTGACCTTTCCAAACATTAACATCAGCTAAGGTCACAAGCCCATGAACCTGTGGGGGACAGCTCACGTTCAAACCACGACAGTGAACCACTCTGCCTTGCAAAACAAGGTAGAAAGCTCCGAGGAACAATATGTGATATTATCCTGTGGCTTCCACACGCATGCCCACACACAAATGCACATCTGTACACAGTCATGCACACACACACACATTCACAAATACAGAAAACAATTCTGTGAGACACTGTGTACTTTGGAACAGCGAGGTATTTAAGATGAACAAGAAGTCTTTAAACCCATGGTAACTGCTCATGGTGTTCGCTACCTCAGCTGGGTTCTGGGTCAGTGGAACTGTGGCTGGACACCTGAATTGGACAAGAAATGATGGGAGAGAGACAGAAACATTGTAGATACCACCTGCCTCTTCCAGCTCGTTCTCTCATGATCTGCTTCTCAATAATTCTTTTGACACTTCTCCTTCCTGAGCTGTAACTCAGCGTGGAAGCCCGTCTCACTTCTGGGGGCAAGGCAGGGATCTCGCTGCCAGGGGACCTGCTTTCCTTGAGGCAGGCAGGGACTCTGACTTACTGCTTACACATCCCTTGCTTTATTGTCAGGCGCACGCTGGCTGTTGTGAGCGGACTCCCACCTAAACTTCCCATGGGTGTCTAACCTGTAGACTTTTATATGACGGCAAAGAAAATTGCTAGTCAACAATCAGTACCGGGCCGTGGAAGGCAGCATCTGATTCTTTATCGTTCTTAGACACAGCATAGAACCATCAGGATTAGAAAGTGGGTCCTTGGTACGGATTGAGAAGTGGGTCTCTCTTGCTTGCATCGACTCCAACAGTTCATCAAACAGAAGTCACATCACACGAACTTGCATCTCTTCTGTTGAGCATTCATCTACACCCACTCCAAACCCCAGAAGACCCCCTGCTAATGTATTTAAAAAGAACAACTTGAGGGTCCAGTACACTCCAATCTTGGCCAGGAATTTTCTTGCGACGGGGATGTACCTTTGCTCTCCTTTTCTGACCCATATTAGATCTGTTTCTTTGATAGTGTATTCATACTCCACATATATGCCAAATCCTCTAGTATGTTCCCTCTACCAGTTTCCCTTCTCCTGGATACAGAGTACAACTAGTACTATTTCCTGAATTCTCCTGCAGAGGCTCAGATCATTACAATTTCCTGCACAATCATCATATTCTCTCTCTCTCTCTCCCCCTTGTCTGTTAGTCAGATGTCAACAATTAGGAGATGTTGAAAATCTGTATTAACTAATGGTAACAGTGTCTATCCACCTTGGTCCCATATAGCATCAGCCAGTTAGATTTATGGAAATGCTAAATTGCTGAGACTTTAGACTTAATCTGTTGTAGCAACTATCTGATGAAAGGGGTTCCCCCCCATCTATGAGGAGACCACCCATGACTCCACTGAATGCCTCCAATCACAGATAGCATCAACTCTTGCAGATACCGTATCCCCCTCCAGGCATAGTTTTGCTAAAATTTACTTTATCAATTAGGCATAGTGAGGATGAAATGATCAGGATGAATACAAAAAGAGCAGCAAAAAGAAAGCAACGTGCGCGCGTGCACTGTGTCTTAAAGGAATTGAGACAAATGCTAAACATTTCAGACCAGAGTAGCTAAAACCAGAGAAAGTGCAGCCGTGTTGCCCTGCCTTGCGGGGGAAGCACACATCTCAGCCCGCCGGCCATCGGCACTCAACTGATTTGAGACATCTCAGCCCGCCGGCCATCGGCACTCATTAACTGATTTGAGACATCTCAGCCCGCCGGCCATTGGCACTCATTAACTGATTTGACCACTGGGACGAATGACTTGTATCATATCCGAGAAGGAATTTTAAGGGCTGTTGTATATTTAATAATCTCCTTTCCCTCTTTCCCTCTTTTTTTTTTTTGTATGTGGGTGCACAAGAGGACACTTTTTTTGTGCCTGTGGAGGCCCAAGGATGACATCAGGAGTCACCCTGAATTGCTCTATCTCCTTTTGCTTTGCTCTGGGTTTTCCTAGGCTCTGCCTTCCAGGGCTGGAATTACAGGCAGATGCCATATCTGCCTAGTGTTTTTCCATGGAGGGGATCCAAACTCAGGTCCTTTTGCTTGTAAAGCAGAGTCTTTAACCCCTGTGTCATTACCCAGCCTCCAGAGCTAGAGTTCTTAACCACGAAACACTCCCACCTGCCAACCATATTGTCAGACTCATGCAGACGCCTGCTGGCTGATGCCAGGGAGATACGAGCATGATTTGAAACGCCAGTCCTTGTCCTGGGTAGCAAAGAGTAGATGCCTACATCTTTGAAGAAAAACTCCCCTGAGCTAGAATTTGCAGGAATTTATCAACTAGTTTTCAGCCTCTGTGTGCTTGGTACTCACAGATCTGTCACTCCATGTGGGTCGTTTTTGCCAACAGAGGCACGTTACGGGTTCCTTTATTACAATTCCACACCAAAGACCTAATCTCTGGGGCTATGGATAAGATGGGGTGGGGAAAATGAACCAAAATCTCCTCACCATGAGTAACCCTGGTAACAGTTTCTATCCACCTGGGTCCCATATAGCATCAACCAGTTTGATTTATGGAAATGCTAAATTGCTGAGACTTTAGACTTTTCTGTTGTAGCAACTATCTGAACCAAAATCTCTGAGCAGGAGTAGTGGAGAGACGGGAAATATGGACACCCAGAGTAGAGGGCTTAGGCCCATGAGGCTGGATTGGCACTGACATGAATCCTGTGGTCCTTTGATTAAAATCTAGGGTGAACACACACATTTAGGTTAGGAGGGCAGACTGAAGATCTTCCTGCCGTTACTGATGAAGCAGAGATTTGAATGACTCTGAGGTGTAAGTCACCATTCAGCTCAGTAATCACTAAACACTGTAATTGATCTGAGGCTCTGTTAGATCCAAAGATGCTGAATATTCTTCTCAGACGATTCTGCTCTTCTTTATCTCAGGCAGCTAATTTTGCTATTAATTAATGCTATTGAATAGTATTGGGCATGTGTCTATTCCAGTGTGACTGGGGAAATTTAGATTCTACTACAGAATCTAGGATCTCTTCTTTGTATTGGATTTGAATTATTTCTAGAAATAACTACTTGTAATTATCCGACATACATTTAAAAATGTATTTCCATCCCAAAAGACCACATGCCATTTTGCTATGTTCTCCTCTCCCTCGACTACAGAGACCCTGAAGTAGAAGTGGAATTAGGCAGACAGTTTGCATGGTTTTCAATTTAACTACCAAGTCCCCCCTTTACTGATCTCACTACACTTAACACTTTGATCGCCCTTTGGAGTGAATGAAGTCACTTTGCTACTTATTATTTGTAAGTCAGGAAACAGCAGCTGCCATCTCACGAAGCTGTAAGTCTGAATTAATTAAATGCAAACATCCCAATTCCATCAAGCCTAACGTTCTGCTCCAATGGGCTAAAAGACGTGATTTGAAAAGAAGCATCTCGTTGCAACCAGCAAAAACAACTGCTTCCTCAAGTTGCCTCCATTTCTTGCTCAGCTCTCTCTGGTCCATTTTCCTTTCCATTCTACACGGTACCGATGGGTCATTTGGTCCAAGGAGACAGCGACCAGAGGAGAAGCTTTCCTTTGCCTTTGGGACTGTCCATAAAGCCTGTGTTGCTGATGCAGGTGCCGTCAGCACCGGGGCCGTAACTCAGCCTCATTGTCTACTGGGAGAATCAGTGAACGGTGCAAGATTCCCCAGGGCTTCTTCACCCCCTGCCATCTGCAGTGACTGTTTCTAGTGCCAGCGCCACAGCTCTGCCTGGCAAACTTCTGTGGAGCAGGGATGGTATGTGGGAGCTCTGGGAAGGATGCGAATGTGGCTGAAAACTTTTCCATATCCAGGGGGAAAGTTCTGAAGATGAAATAAACCCTGGGTCACGCACGTGAGCGCAATGGTCCCGATGGTCCAGAAAGACCCGGGTGAGGGGTGAGCATCGTTTTAAAAGGTTGCACAATGGAGCTGTGCACAGAGATGAATTTTACCAAGTTGTCTTCTTAAGCATCTCGCTTGGAATGGACGGCCCTGACTCAGTGTGCTGCTGCTACCAGAGGGCATAATGTCGCTTTGCCCAGCAGTTAGCAAGTGCTGATCCAGGAGCTGGGGGTGGTTACCACTTGAGAGACTGTTGTCCTTACCAGTGCAGCATAGAACAGCATAGCACAGATTGTGCCAAAAAAGAGACCAGACTTAGTTTACTTATATCCCGCTTTTAAAATTCACAAGAGAATTTGAACTTCACAACTCAGATACAATGCCTTGTTTACCTGACACCTCTATTCTTACACAGCTTCATGCTTTGTTTCTGTCTCCCTTCTGTTGGTAAGAGATGGATCGAAGCCAGAACATTTCTTGTTTATGTTGATACTCTACCCTACATGCATCAGTTATGTTAGATAGTAACCCTTGTATGCTGAAAGATGCATAAACTCATCAGCACCCACCAGGAACTGAAATTCAAGAAGCAATAGACCACCTCACTCTTCTGCCCAGGCTTGGAATACATTGCTGTGACTTCACTAGCTAGTGCTAAGTTACAAAGACTGAAAGCTAACACATTGCTTTAGCCACATCCTGAGTCCTGCACATGTGCTATCCTAGAGCACAATTGTGTGCCCACATTGGAGAAAACTCTAGGGGAAACCAGATCGATCCTATTTACTGTCCTGAATAACAACCCAGCATCACTTCAAGATTTTGAACACAAATGCACCCTCAGAATAGAAAAGCAGAGGGAGAGGGAGAGAGAGTGAGAGAAAGAGAGAGAAAGAGAGAGAGAGAGAGAGAGACAGAGAGAGAGAGAGGCGCGAGGGATACTGCAGAACTTGGAATAATTCTTCCTTCCACTTGTTAAAACTTGACTGTGTTCCACAATTCAGACTGCACCTGCCACACCTGGACACAATCCTCCAAGGCTTATTCCTTGAAATATGACTGCCACCTGCCTGTGTTGTCTTTCCTTATCCACCAGGATCAGTGGGAACCATCACCATGGATGAAGAGAGCAAGGCAGAGATCTGCTTTGGATAAGACAGGGTAGGATGACTCCATGGGCTTTTCTGATCACCCCCTCCATATTAATGTCCAAAAGAACATCTGTGATTTCTTCTTAGATTAGTAGAAATGGTTCTTCTCATTTGACTATGTTTGCAACCTCGGACATGCAGCCACGCCTCACTGCGTGTCGGCTCGAAGATCCCATCACCGACTCCTGTCTCACTCTGCTGACCACTGGGTCAAGTCTCCAGGAAGAGCAAAGCTCAAGACCCCGGGGGCAGGACTTGGTAGACTGGCCTCTCACCGACGAGGGCACTATCACGACCCTTTCCTGACATCTGTGCCTCACACAAAGTTATAGAGGACCATGAAATGAGAAGAATCAAAGGGCAATTTCATAAGCCAACCACACAGGGTTGAAACAAGACAGCTTTCTTCGGGGTCTGACCACATGTGCGCGTGTGTGTGTGCGTGCGTGCGTGTGTGCATGTGTGTGTGTGTGTGTGTGTGTGTGTGTGTGTGTGTGCGCGCGCGCGCTTATTCTCTCCTGAGAGTGGAATCTCTTCCCCATTCTCAGGTCAGTCTGGGTCTTTGCTACCCCAGTGTTTTGGATTCTGTTTCCCGATGGGACCATCAGACACTGGATGGATGATTCGATAACTCCCGGTGGGGTGTAATTCCTGGGATAATCTGATATCCAGATTTGGCACTATAGGGGAGTCTGCCTTCATGGAAGCGCCTGGCTTCCCAGCATCAAGGAGGCTGGGGCTCCTTACGGCAGCGGCCTTACCGCCAACGGGCCTCGGTAGCTCTGCTCTGGCCGTGGTACTGAAGTGAAATGGTGCTGTGGGCACCATCTCTGTTGGCCCGGGAAACTTTGCCAGGTTGGAGGAGAAACTGGCCAGAGACCCCCACTGGGCCCACCTGGGGCTTAGATCTTTGCTTGGAGCCAGAAAACTTTCGCCTAACGCTCCCCCCCCTTAACTGGAGCTACTGTGTCCCCTCCCACCTGTGTTGCCATGGAGACCCCAGCTAGTTCTTTCTCCATGCAAAACGGGCCTGACCATAGCGAGCCACTTTTCTCTCCCAGCTGTTCCTAGACCTCTTTTCAGCACAAGACAGGTATACTGGGGACAGTGCTGGAAGGAAGTGTCTTTGTACCCTGTATCTCTGGCTCCCTGGAACTCTTACACTTTGGGTAAAGCAGGCAGGGGGCACTTTAAACATACAGTGAATTTCTAATTCACAAATGTTGAAGGGTTTTCTCCCCCCTCTTCCTTCTTTATTTTTTGAGGGGCAGGAGGAAGAGAAGGGGTGGAGGTGGTATTCTTTGGAAAATTCTGGTATTTTGATTTTCCACTAATCTCATTCTGTTTTTGGGACAGCTTGTATGAAGACGGGAGTCTGCAACATTAGCTGAGAGAGAGAGAGAGAAAGATCGAGAGAGAGAGAGAGAGAGAGAGAGAGAGAGAGAGAGAGATCTGTATGTACCTGTAGATCCAGCCAAGGTTTTTATTGGGCTTGGGAAACAGTAATGTTATTTCAGTTAAAAAACTAATTTAAGCTTAATGTCTCGATGCAAACAGACACACTCAGGAATGGCGCTAAATCAGTCAATTCACCCAGCCCCCGACTCCATCAGCGTCTTATTTTATCCAAATGGTGTTTTTCTCCTTCTTGCAGTTGCAAAATAATTCGATTTACTTCTAGGGAATATCTTCCTATCCATGGTTTTCAATCAGCATCACGCTAGGCAGTTCCTCATACATTACTGTGAGTTCTTCCCCTTTCCGGGTCTGTTCCTCCCAGCCTGTCACCTTTCACCTGGCCAGTTTTCCTCTCCTTTTTATGCAAAAGCAGATTAAGGCGAGTTTCCCAAGACAATGGGCTTTTCCTAACTCCCCACGCTTACAGCTCCAGCCGCGCCTGTCCATTCAGGGGTGCATTTGGTCTCAGCCAGCGATGCCGAAATGTCTGAAACCACCCAGGGCACACAGACCCCATTCCTCTCCCTGACCCCCGAGAAGAGTTTTCAGTTGCTGATCAAAAAAAGCACGAAAAAAACATTTTCCTCCTGTTATGTAACCGCTTCTCCTGCCTCTGGTGGACTTGGGCATCATGTTTCTGGGCGACGTGGGGATGCATGCAGCCACCGCGGGGCTGGGGACGCGGAGCAGGGGACCGAGGGCGCGGAACGACTCGCCCCATCCAAACCAGCTCCTAGCCCGCCAGCCACTCAGCGCATCGCTTACCTGGTGGTGGACAGGGTGGGCTCACTGGATCATGATCCCCTCTCTCCGAGCCGAGCAAGATTTGATCATTCGCTCCAGGATGAGTGGCGAGGGATGGGAAGAGAAAAAGAAAAGGAAAAGAAAGCAAACAAGCTGGGCGCAGACGGTCGGGTCTCACATCAGCCCCGCCAGAGTGTTCGGAGACTCCATTCTCCTCCTCGCGGTCGGTCCAGCTTCGGGTTCCCGCCGATCCCCACCCTCCGCCCGCCCAACCTCTCCTGGCAGGTGCGGCCGCCTGGCGACTGGCTGCCGGGGGCTGCGAGCGCAGGGACGGCTGGGCGCCGGGGCCGCGCGGGGCGGAGGGGGGCGCGAGTGGGCAGCCACGGAGGAGGGAGCCCGGCTGCAGGGAACCAGGGAAAAGACCAGAGTGGCGGAGGAGACGGATCCTCGGCGAGGAGAGAAGTGATGGGAGACGTCATGAAAGCCGCAGATTCGGGGAAGGCAACTCGGTGGCAGCAGCCGCCTGGCTGAGCCGCGCCGGCAGCGCAGGAGCCGACGCGACTCGGGATCGAAGCGAGCGCAGCGCCGCGCGCTGGACGGCCGGGGCGACGCAAGCCAGGGAGGTGGCGGGGGCGGCAGGGAGAGGCGCGACCCGCAGCGCCCACCCGCCGCCCAGCCTCGCGGCCGCTGCAGCGAGCCCTGGACAGGGGCCGGAGCCCGCTCAGAGACAGGCAAGGCTCCCCGTGGTGCACCCCAAGCCTTGGTGCCTGGAGCCGTGGGAATCTTAGGGAGGGGGTCCCCACTTTCCCCCCATGGAGCCCAGTGACTTCTGGAGGAAAACCTGGAGAACGGGAAACAGCCGAAACTCGGGGATAAGTTTTTGTCCGCTAGTGCTCGAGGCCCCCCTTTAAGCTTTGGGGAGTATGGGGGTGTCTCATATCCTCTCTCTGGGCTGGAAGCCGGCAGGAGAGCGCAGGTGGTCTGCACCGCCGGGAGGGGGCGTAGCGCGCGAGCTGGGTCAGAACTCGGGACTCAGGCCCCAGGCCTTTGCTGGACCTGCTGCTGTGTTCTGTCCACCGGTGCCTGATTTCTACTGTGCAAACCCCCCCCCCACACACACACACTGTGACTCTCAGTATTTGGGGGCGCTGGAGAGAAAGGATGTTCTGAGAATAATCCCAATTGCCTGAAAAACTGAATTGATTGGAACAAACCCTCTGTTTGAATTTAACTTGTTTCTCATTGTTAGTCCAGGGGCATCGCATAGGGCTCCAACTGCGCGCTCTTTCTGGTGGGGCAGAGCAAGTGGCCGTTCATTTCCAAAGCATCCACACATCTCGCCTCTACCCTAAGTACTTGTCCTTGTTTTACCTGAAGAGCCACAGCTTGGTAAGTGGATGTAAGAGCAAACAGACACCTCTGACTGATAATTTTATAATGGCCTCATTACAAACAGCTTCTCTGTCATTAAAGAGGCTCTCCTTCCTCAAAGCCCCAGAGTCTAAGAAGAAAGAGGCCCTTGCCACCTGCTATTGCCAGTTATGTTAGCCTACAGTCATACCTTCCTGCACCTTGGAAATCCAGCCCCGTGGGAATGCTGTCTTTCCAAAGCTGGCTGAGGTAGGGAAAGGATTTTCCCTTCCTTGTTTCACCCCTTAGTTGTGTCTTAGCCACACCCTCAACAGGAGCTTGTATTCACTTGTTTTTCCCTGAAAGCTTGTAACCTCTGCTGCTCTTGCTTCTGAGTCACATACCCAGATTCAGGAGACATTACTCTGTGATGCTTCATGGTGCCTTCTGGATCGAGTATGAAACAACCCCCTGAGGGGTTTAGAGTAAGGATACTCTATGCAGGATTTTGGTGCAAACAGTCAGACCATCAAAAGCCCAGCTCACACGGAATATAGTTGTCTAAGAAGCATTCTTTTTGATCTGCAAAGTCGTTAAGGACATATCTGTTAATTTTGTTTAACTATTTCCATTAGCAGGAGGGATTCGCAAAATTGCTCGCAGGTCACTATGATTAAGTTAGGAAGTCGGGAGATGGCTGCAACCTATTTGCCCTCAGACCCGCTCATTTGAAACAGGCCTGGATGATGCGGGCTGCTGCTCATGGAGAGCGACATAGACTGTGTCAAGACAGTTGCATGAGTCGGCCTGAGGTTTGATTATCGCCGGAGACAAGAACCATTGGCTGAATTCAATTCTTTTCCTTCCTGGAGCTTGGACAGTGACCCACATGGATGCCACCAAGAGAGATCAGCAGCAATGTCTGGACACCAGACGAGCGGTGCTCAGGGGTTGCAAGCTGCTACCCCTCTGAGCATCCCAGGGCCCCCCTTCCAAATTCCTGCACATCCCACTTGACATAGCCAGCACCTCACTCGAGCATCCAGTTACTCTATCAAGTGAAGGCAAGGAAAAGGTTACAGGAGTTTCCGGGGTACACCAGTACTTCAGAGCCCACACAGAGGGATTAATTGGTTGTATAGCAACTGGGTGACTCACTGCATCTCTCCTAAACAGAAGACTCAGCAGGTAAAACTGACAAAATGAATAACCACTCCAGGGTCCCATTTGTTTTGGGCTAACCTCTTTTCTATTTGCGACTCTGTCTCCCTGGCCCATGTGTAGCCCTGTATTGCTCTACTCATGCTGGTACCAGAGCAGATATGCTGGGGCTGTCTAGCTGTAGATCTATACAACCTTGAGCTCCTGTGGACACCCAGGTCTTCTTCCGTTGCCAACCTCCGTGCTTTTCGACAAGAAAAACAATGCAAACAACCCACCATCACCAAAGTAAAAATGGTTTTAGTGGGCAGGAGAGACGCATCAGGGGTTAAGCCTCTGCCTCACAAGCAAATGGACCTGAGTTCTAATCCCAGATCCCACATAAAAAAATGACAGGTAGAAGTGGTGGTGGCCTACACTTCTAGCCCTAGAAGGCAGAGCACAGGATGCCTCAAAGCAAAGCAATAAGGAGGTAGATGCAATCCAGCACAATTCCTAATGTCATCCTTGGGCCTCCACAGGCACACACAGTGCCCTCTGATACACCCCCACGCCTACACATACTCATACACACCCATACCTGCACACACAGGGAAAAATGACTTTAGCTAGAAAAGGACATCTTCAAAGAGTATCAGGAACAAAGTTCTAAAATTATTCTCCTGTAATTCTACTTCCAAAAGACAGGATGGATTCCATCAGGACTTAGGGACCATCTCTCCATATGTAGCCAGTTTCTTTCTTTTTTAATCCTGTTTATAAATGCATTTGAAGATGTATTCTTTTTTTAATTTTTTTATTTTTCATTCAATTGTGCGTGTTTGCGTGTGTGAGCGTGTGTGTGTGTGTGTGTGTGTGTGTGTGTGTGTAGAACCACGGACGAATTCAGGAATCACCATGGACCGCCTCCACCTCCTCCTGGTTTACTCTGCCTGGGGATTCACAGGCTCTGCCCTACCAGGACCCGAAATGCAGGCCACCCCCGCTTCTGCCCGGCGTCTATACGTGGGGTCTAGGACCCGAACTCAGGACTTTCCGCCTGCAAGGCAGAGGCTTAACCCCTGAGCCACCTCTCCAGCCCCTTGAAGATGTATTCTTAAGAAATATATCCAAGTAAAATTATCTTGATCATTTTTTGCTAAGGGGAATCAGTGTTTTTTTTTTTTAATTTCTGGCTGCATAACCTATGGGCATCATCTTGAAAACTTTTATTCCCAATCATTTAGTTACTGCTCCCCATTTTCTTTGACATAATTTTATCATTCTTACTTTGGAATGATGCTTAGCCCAGACGATATTGCATTAGAAACCCTTACAAATGCTTTGGCAGTATGTATTTTTAGTTTAATTCCACGACTTGATAAATGACTGTAATTCAAAGACTCCTTTGATAGATTCGTTCTTATAATGATACGTTATTAGCGCACTGCTTAGCAGGTATATCCTTTTTAATCACACTCTTCCCCCAAGAATTCATTAAAGTGCAATTAAGAAAATCATAATAGCTTCAAATATATTTCAAAAGACCACCGGGAGGTGGTGGCTATGAACAATTGCAGAGAGGAAACCCATTAGTCTTTCTGTACCTCATAGGAGAAGTCATTGTAATTAACATGACATTTTCAAGGAAGGACACAATAAACAAATTGAATTTGTAAGATGCTCTTTCTGTGGCTAATTATTGATGAAATTCCCAGATTTTTTCCTCCTTTAGCAAGGAGGTTGTAAGGTGGGGGAACAAGACCAAGTCTCTTTCTGTGTGCATGGCTGTCTATGAGCTGTCATTAGACACCAGTTATTGAATAAAGCCCCTCTTTGCTCTCAGGAATGAAGAAGATCTTGGTTGGAATTCCCAAGCTTCTCTTTCTGTTCAAGAGGGGACTTACCACTCTGCTTTTCCTGCTGGAGGTACAAGTAGAATCTACTTTTAAATTCCAGGCCAGCCTTGGGCCATCTTAAGCAAGATTCCACTTCTTAGGCAGCTGCAGCCGCAGCCGCCCCCAGCACTTTCCTGCTTGCAGATGGATTTCTCTGGGAGGCTTTCACAGAGACGGAGCGAGCGTGCTTGGTGCTTGTTGCGGGCATTTCGGACGGATGCTATGTCTGTGAACTCAACATCCGTAGGAGGCAGCAAGGAAGTCGAATTGGACCTAAACCCTTGTGGACTCTGACACTTGAGTTGCCCTGCGTTGGGTCCAAATGACCTTTGCCATCTGGGTCCCAGGCAAAAGCATGACTTAGGAACAGGAGGCCCTATGCATCTGATACCAAAGCACTGCCCGCAGTGGCCTTTAGCAGGACAGCCAATGAGTCCTTTCTGGAGGGGGATGGGACACACAAGGCTTTCTGCAGGTGTGTGTGACGACATGGCTACTGAAGGGTCATGGCAACTGCTGCAGGCACTGGTGACCACTTCCATCTCTGTGCTTGGGGCGGCATCTTTGCCATCTGCCAGAGCCCAGAGCACTTAGCCCCCCCCCCCCAGCAAGTGACACATAAACTAGGCTTGTGACTTACAGCTTGGCAGTGAGTAACCACAGAAGTTGAACCCTCGAGGCTGAGAAAGGCTGCTTAGGATCGATGAAATCTTGACTTTGTGCTCTCTCCCTGCACCAGCCTCAAGGTGCTGAGTGTCCCGTGCTGGGCATAGTGCCCCGAGCAATCAGGTTCTCTGGACTGAGAATCAAGGGCATCCTGCTGGCAGGGGGAATATGGGTGCTAGGTCCTTCAGTCAGCCACTCCTTACTTCAGGGTATTGCATTCCAGTACTTGCCAGCTTTTCTTAAGAATGACAAGTGCCCGGGCTTGGAAGTTGACCCAGAGTCACCCAGGAAGCTGCCCTGAATCCCATATAAAAACTGAAACCTGAAGTCGGTGTGTAGCAACTGTCAGCGCTATCAGGCGTTTGTTAACTGACAACCATCATCATTACGGTGTGTTTTTAAGAGGCTCTATGCTTGTATCCACTCAATTTTAACTCCACCAAGACTCCAGTGTAGCTTCACCTGTCCTTCTGCAAGTTGCAGTGATGGTCTGAGTCTCTCATCTCTGATTGGTTAGCAAGCTCGATCTCTGAATCATTTGCAATGGGAAGCTTGCTGTTGCTGGACACGGTCTGCTACAACCAGCCACACGTTTGTTTTTTTTTTAATTTTTTAAAACTTACTTTTTTATTATTTATTCAATTGTGCGTGTGTGTGTATGTGTGTGTGTGTGTGTAGAACCACAGGCGAATTCGGGAACCACCATGGACCACCTCCACCTCCTCCTTGTTTACTCTGCCCTGGGATTCACAGGCTCCGCCCTACCAGGACCAGAAACGCAGGCCGCCCCTGCTTCTGCCCGGCGTCTATACGTGGGGTCTAGGATCTGAACTCAGGACTTTCTGCCTGCAAGGCAGAAGCTTAACTCCTGAGCCACCTCTCCAGCTCCAGGCACACGTTTTTGTGTGTTTCTGACGCCCTTACACAGGAACCTAACACATTAGCCACAATTCAGAGTGGCATAAAAGGCAAGCCTGGAAGAACAGAAGTCAGGACACCCCCATGGTACTGATACTCGGCCTAGGTCTCTGCAGTTCCTAAGGAAAAAGGGTCCATGATGAAAAGCCCACATTGTTTACAGCAAGAATGTTGCTCGCAGAGGTTACAGCAAATAGAAACTGGGACTGAAAGGAAGAATGAGGGTTAAACAGCAGGGACTGATACACAGAGGACCATGAAGATGGGGGCTGTGACTGGCTGAGAAAAAGTAACCAACTATAGGTGAGAGGAAGGCCATCCTTCTTCGCCCCTCAAGTCCCCGAGGACATCTGTCATTCATTGCTCCTTGGTTCTGTATGCAAATATCTCCAATACACCCAGCTGTCATGAAAGATGGCTTCTAACAAGCTCCCACCCAGGAGACCACCCCAGAGGCAAGGAGCTATGTCCAAAGTGACTAAGAAAGGTGGCAGCCACATCGCCATGACTGTGTTAGAGCTAACTGTCTGCCCGGGGGGAGGGAGCTGCAAGCTGGTCGGGATAATGCAAGAACAAGAGAATGTCGTCTAATCATCAGCCAGTGGGACATCTGCAAGTTGGACGAGGACAGTGCTGAGTAGAGCTCACCGCCTGCCCGGGGTCATTGCCAGCCCAGACTCACTGCTAGCGGACAGTCAGGGTCAGTAGCTTAACAAAGAGCAAGTCAGATGCACAGAGGTGACTTTCCCACCCGCAACGGGGCAGGCAGCGTATGACCAGTGTGTGATCATCCCCCTGATTGGACCAGACCATGTGGGGGAGGGGGTCCTTGGTTGACTTAGCCCTTGATAGCACAGAGAATCAACCAATCTCATCAGAGTTTCTGCCAAGGGTCTCTAAATTCCATATTTTTTTTTCCTCTATTGGGGATCCCTCCCCATCTTGGAAGCTTCCCTTACTTTTCCTGGCTTTGTAAAGCTTGCTTCTCCTTTGCACACTTGCACTAGTGTGTTTGTATCTTTAAACTTCACTGGCCTGGGATGACAGTGTATGAGCTGCTGAACCAGGCTGATCTTTGGTGGCCGTGGATCCATCATCCTCGGTCCATGATGATGCACAATCAGGGCGAGGAACGTTCCGTTGCTCTTCGAAACTGTACCAAGCGCCGATCTGCACAACGGAAGGGAGCCGGGCTGGACACTAGCTGGCCCTGCGTCTGACAGGCAGGGGTCTGGCGAAGGACACTTGTTCGGGAAGTCACGTCACCTTATGGCACTTTGGGACCTTGTAGGATGATGTCTTTGTCGGTTGTCAGGATACTTTGCCTCTGCTGACCATGGAGAGCTTTTCTCTCGGTGAGGACTCCTTGGCACTCAGAGACTTGTCGGGCAGGTTGCGTCTTTTCCAGCTTAGGATGTGGATTTAGTAAAAGCAGCATGGAGTCTACAAGGCACCCCACCCCCGCCTGTCTGGCATTGTGATGTCACAGTGCAGCCCTGGGGTGTCACCATTGAATTTCTCAGCTGACTCAAGACCTCCTCAAGGTCAGGAAATGGGACCCTGGCAAGACCCTGGCAAGATGAGGAAACCACAGACCTGAGAGTCTGGAAGGTACTTTAGTGATGGTCTGACCACATATCAACTGCCAGCTCTCCTCTGACCCCAGTCAGGCCCCACAGCCCCAGGAACCTTTACCTCCTGAGCATGTTCATCGATCTCGTGTCCTGACTCTTGGGCCGTCTCTGTTACTGACCACATTGATGCCCCCACCTTTAGCTCATGTATTTCCTACCCTGCCCTTCCTCACAGGCTCCCACCTTTGTTTGCTATAAGCCTGCTACTTACCTGAGTTTCTATGATCCTAATTAATTTTGTGACATGAATTAAATGTGAAGTTCACACACTGATTTGGTTGGTTATGATCTCAAGTAAATTCAGTTCAGGCAAAACCATGATACAAGATGAAAACATCCACCAAGGTAGATTCCGTGCAGGTGTTTTATGGGGTATCAAAGTCACAGACTATTCAGAAATATAAGTGGACATGGAAAAATTACATAGCTATGCAACTAAAATAGGAATAATAGTTTATCATATCGGTACATATTTGTAATATGATTGCACCAAATATAACAGTTTTATAAAACACCCATTTAGGACTGGGGGCATAGCATGAGATCCCTTATCAGTTTATTTTTGTTGTTGGCAGATTTCAGTTCCTTGCCTTTGTAGGACGGAGGCCTCGTGGTCTTACTGGTTATCAGTGGAGGGCATCCTTGAAGAGCATGATCATCTCAGCGTGTGGACCCTCCACCTTCCAGCCTATGACAGCTCACAAAAGCTGTCACATCTCATGTCTCCGACTTCTCCAGCTACCAGCAAGGGAACACATCTGTTTAATTTGGAGCAGTCTCATGGGATTAGGTCAGGCTCACTTAAGTGATGATTCAGGAGTAGCACCTAGATAATTGTGTGATTTGATAATGGGGGGGGCAGACACCTTAGAATCCTGCCTGCCATGTTCCCATTTCACAGCATTTCTATGGAACGATCTCATATACAAGTGAACTATGTATCAAAAGAGAAGGTCTATTGGGAATCTAACAGACCCTCGTGCTTTTACTGATCTGTGAACTCAGCCCATTGGGGTGAAAGGCCAACAAGCCCCAAGTGCACCTTCCTCCCTTAGTGTATCTGAAGCCCACGGAAGCCAGAAGCCAGAACCAGCCCGAGTTTGTTTCATGCCTGTGAGCTTCCAGCATGACGGAGTTCCTGGCTTGGTCATGTCATCTGACCGACAGTCACAGTCCTCACCTCCTTGCCTGTCCTAAGGACTTGTTGAGAGGATGTCCTGCCCATGCTGTTCCCCACCCAGGTGCCACACGTGTCTGGCATCTGCATAAATGAATGTGGTCTGCAACAACTAGGTAGCTAGAAAATACAACAAATCCCATTAAAGTCATGTTCAAAGTGCTGCAAGTTCAAAAGCTGCCAGATTTCTGCAGCTAAGGAGCAGCAAGGCCTTTGCCAAGGAGCGGGTCAGTGCTCAGAAGTGTACGGAAGTTTAATTCATTCACACGGTTTCACATTGTTAGCCTTCATGCCCGGGAACAGGGAGAGCCCCTTCTTTCTATGGCCACAGTCTTCAACCTGGGGCAAGGCACTGAAGGGCTTCCAAACCGTAGACGTGACCTCATGCATGCAGAGAAGTAAATTTTCCATTGCAATTGAAATAATTTCAGAGTCTATTTATTTGAGGACAAATGAAGGAGCAAAGGGACTGTCCTGTCTGGGACAACTGTTTACAAGCCCTGGAAACCTGGTATAAATCACTAGAGGTGAAGGCCTCAGTAGCCGGGGGTTGACATCATGAGCATTTGGTCATCGCAGGCTTGTGAAGGTTCAGGACCCAGGACAGCGGCAACAGAGAGGGCGTTGTCCTTGAAGGCTCTCCCTCCCCCCATTTAACCCCTTACAGGAAGCATAAAGTTATCTATGTTTTCCTTTCTGTTCTGGTGTATGTGCATTTTTTTTTCTTTAGACACCAACTTCCCAGTTGGGGTCATGCAATTTGATTTGAAACAGCATGAGTCATGCATCTGTGGATTACAGACATGGAGAATTCTAGTTGATCTTGCTGTTTCCTCCAGTTGAAAAGACCGGTGCCTCTGTTACCTTTAGTGACACATTCTGAGAACAGCTGAAGGCTTGGAGCTGTTAATTGGGCTGCTGAAATATTCAGGGTGGTTTAGAAGGGGAAAATAAAGTATTTGAAGGTGTGCGTTTAGGCCATTCTGTTTTCTAAGGATTTTATAAGAAGATTTTTAAAAAAGCACAGGCTGATGAGTAAGGAAACCCCTTCCCCCAGAAACCCCCACCTGCCCACACATTTGCCGCCCTCTCTCAAGCAGTGTTTGCAGGTGAGACTTGGGAGCTATTGTCAGGCTGCGTTTTTCAGTAGATTCATAGGACAGACCTTTTCCTTCTGTCGCATTCTACCTGCAGAGAGCAAAGACCCTTAGCCGAGATTTAAGTCAATAGCAGTGTGATCTTCTGGGAATGTCTCTTGTGTGTGATAGATGTGAAGCCATCCTTGGTTTGCAAAGACTGGGTAGATACCAGCTCTCCCACCTCAAGGGGTTGTTTGTGTTACCCTTGGGAATTAGTGTTGGCTTCAGAGAGAAGGTGGTGGTGGCGGTGGCGGTGGTATGTGTGTGTATGTTATGGCTCTGTTTGTGCTATGTCATGTGTATGATGTAGATTTGTGATTTGTATGTGGTGTATATATGTATGTGTGTAATACGGTGTGCATGAATGTATGTTATGTATGTGTCTGTATATGATATGATTGTATGTGTTTGTGTGGTTGTATGTGTGTGTATGTGGTATGGTGTGTGATATGTTGTGTATGTGATGTGTGCATATGATTTATGTGTGTAGTAGTATGTGTGGATGATTGATGTGCACACATTATGTATGTGTCTGTAATGTGCTGTGTGTATATATGATGTATGTGTGTGGTATGCATAGCACGGTGTGTGTATGTGTATGTGTGGCATGGTGTGTATGATACATGTGTGGTAGTGTGTGAGAGTGATAATGGTGTGCACACATTATGTAATGTGTCTGTGTGTGACATGGTGTGTGTATATGGTATGTGTGTTTGTGTGTGGTATGCATAATACGCTGTGTGTGGGTGGGGTATGCATAGTATGTTGTGTATGTGTTGTTTGTGTGTGTGTTATGCATAGTATGCTGTGTGTTTATGTGTGTGGTATGTATAGTAAGCTATGTGTGCGTGTGTTTATGTGTGTGGTATGCATAGTATGCTGTGTGTGTGTGTGTGATATGCATTGTGTGCTGTGTGTGTGTGTGTGTGTGTGTGTGTGCATGCATACAGTATGAGCATGGTCCTGCCCCAGTAACTAGTGTTGATAAGAGCAGATGTGCCAGCCTGGCACCGCTCATCCTGCCCTACTAGATTCCCAGTCGAGGTCTGTCCTTGGCATAAGCACAGGCCACCCACAGACTGAAGAAGCCTGAAAATCCAAGGTCAGCACCACTGCAGCCGATCTGAGCTGCGGGCTCAAGGTCAGGGAGCGGATCCCCACAATGGGTGTTTCCTGTGCTGGGAGCCTCCCTCCTGCCAGGGCAGATGCTGCCCACAGGGCGGGGCCCTTCTCAAGGAGAAAGCTGGACAAGCAGTTCTGGAGAAGGCAGTTATTGAGTCGTACCTGCATGGTCGGTGTGAACCGGGTGGGAATCCTGCCCCATGGGGGCTGGGAGGCGCCCGCCCCAGAGCCTGGCTCGCTCTTTCCCCTCGAGGGGAGCATGTCCTTCTGTGTATTGTCCTAGTCCTGCAAATACCCGCACACGGCAATAGAGACGCTCAGTTTTAGACAGATGGAGCGCAGCTCAACAATGGAGATGGGGAGAAAAAAGACAAAGAGACGGGTTTCCAGCCGCAGGCCAGGCCCCGCCCCAGAGCTCCAGAAGGTGACTGACAGGGGGCAATGTGGCTTGGGAGGGAGCTGCTAGCCAAGGGTCAGCTTCTTCCTAGCCGACCTGGAGGGTTCAGGACATATCCTCGGTCTCTGCCCAAGGCATCAGAAGATACACGAAGCAAAAGACTTCAGAGATGGATTGAGAGCAGAAAGCAGACAGACTGATAGTCTCTGAGTTACAGGACATTGCAAAACAACCGATAGCAATACATGTATGTGTGACACCCCAGAAGATTGCAAGCTTGTGAACACAGGAACTGTAGGAAGCATCACATATGTATTCTTGCTCCTAGTGAATGGTCGTATCATAGCAAATGCCAACTTTGATTGTAGATTTTATTTTGCTATTGAATCTCATGGCAGAGCATTGTGCGTGTTTTTAAATAAACGACTATTGAGAAAATTGCCTCAATAGTCAACATGCTAAGTACTCGAGGGAAATATTACCCTGTTCAGAAAAGAATTGCTTTTTTTATTGGTTTTACCGTATTAAAATTATACTCCAATGTTGGTCTTACACTTTTGAATTTTGGTCAATAGAAATTCAGTGGGAATTTACTTTCTCCCTTTTGTAAGAACAAATGCAATAAATTTGATTTTGCTTTTAGCTCACGAGACGCAAAATATACCTGGGCAGGCCTGGATGGCCAACTCCTAATCGAAATACACATAGATGTTCATACTGCTTATGAATTAGGATGAGTGTTCAAATGCGTCAGTTTTCTTCCTATTAAACCAAAGCCTCGGCACAAACCCAAGTGTAATTTGAGCAGGAAATGTGGCGGGAAGTGATCAGCTGACGCGGCAAAGGCTCTAGAACGCTTAGGAAAATACCGAAAGGGAACAGGTGGAGTCACGGGCGTAGAACCGGAGTTTCAGAGCTGCTTATTGAGCTGTAGCAATCAAGGCCATGCAGTGTCTGACCATGCCATGCATGTCAGCAGAGAGGCCCTGAGATGCGCATCTACTTCTGGCAATTTAATTTTAATGAATATAAATGAAGAAATCACAGGGTGTCAATGCGTGGTTGCAGGTTAATTCAAGATTCATCTGAAAACAATACTCCAGCTCTGTATATGAAATTAACCCTGATAGATTATAGACTTACCCATGGAATCTGAAATGACTAAGAGTTCATGGGAACCCACTGGAGAAAACCTGTGGCTCTGGGTTGGGCTCAACCCCTTTATTGAGGGCCTGGGAGTTGAACGTAGGTCCTTACACATACGGGCAGGCACTCTGCCACTGAGCTAGATTCCCAGCCTCGCAACCCCTAGGGCAGTAAGAAAACATGACTCAGAGAAGAAAATGGTCATATCGTTGAATTAATTGAAATGAAAAGCTTTTGTCTTTTGAAATACTTTAAAATTTCTTGTATGTGTACAGGGATTGGTGGTGTGTGTGGTATGTATGTGCATAGTGTGTGGTAATGTGTGTGTTGTGTTTGCATATGCATGTGGTGTGTGTGGCGCTCTATGTCTGCGGCACATGCACACGAGTATGTAGGTACATGCGTGTGGCGTCCAGAGCACTGTGTGGGGTGCCTTCTGTCTTTCTATGCTTTTATTTCCTCAGCCAGGGTCTCTCACTGAACTCACCTCTAGTCTGGCTGGCCAGTGAGCCCGTCATTGGCCTGTCTCTGCCTCCCAGAGCTGGAGTAACAAGCACACACAGACACACCCGGCTTTTTACATAAGTGCTGGGGATTTGAACACAGGTCCTTGTATCTTTACAGCAAGTGCTTTTACTTATTAAATCATCTCCTCAGCCCTGAAACATGCTTTGACTGAAATGAAAAGGCAATATATAGACTGGAAACAACTCTGGATACATTCCAATGTATGTGTATATAAAAATGACGTCCAGAATGCATAATAAACTTTCACGATTGAATAATGAGAAGGCACATCACCAGTGGTGGTATGCTAATTAGCTCGATGTAATCACTCAGTGAGGTTTACACATACCAAAATATAAGATGGTACTGTATAATTACATACAAATGAATGTGTACAATATTTCTCGTAGGTAAATATTTTTAAAATTAACATTAAAAATGTTTGGATAGTAAAGTCCCATGTGAAGGTAATTACCTTAGAGAAATTACTTTAACATCACAAGGAGATGCATTTGCCTATATGTTCAAATGGGGAATAACCCAGCAAAGTCAAATAGGTAGAATGTTCCTAAGTTTTTGGAAGAATACAAAAGGCAGAATCCCTTTGCAAATCAATGACGTCCAGAATGCATAATAAACTTTAAACATTTTCCCCATTCTCTCTCTCTCTCTCTGTTTGTCTCTCTCTGCGTGTTTGCATGTATGTGGACACACTCATGTCACGCGTCATCAGAACATGCCTGCACATGAACACATGTGTGTGAGGAGGCAAGGTTGATATCGGGAGTCCTCCTCGGTTGCTCTTCTGTCTTATTCTTTTGACACAGCGTTTCAGTCAAGCCCAGAGCGCAATGATGGGGCAGTCTGGCCAGTGGGCGCCTCCTTTGGGGATCCCCAGCCTGTACTTTTTGAGGCTGGAATTACAGGCTGTCGGCCGCACCCCATGCATTTGACGTGGTCTCTGGAGACCCTAATTCCAGTTCTTTTGCTTGCACAGCAAACACTTTAAATCCTTCACCACCATCCAGCCCAACAGGGACATTTCTGAAATGAAACAAACAACAAGCAGCAGCAGTCCAAGTCCATTGTTTTCTAAAAGAAATGAAATCTTAGGTTCACCCAGAAATCTCCATTTGGCATTTTTTTTTAAATAGTATTATTATTTTAAATTGTATTTATTTTATGTGTGTGTATGTATGTGCGTGTGTGTATGTGTGTTATCAAAGGGCACTGTGTGTCCCTGTGGAGGATCAAGGGTGACTTCGGAATCATCTTGGATTGCTTCTATCTCCTTTTTGCTTCGCTCTGGGATTTCCCAGGCTCCGCCCACCAGGGTCAGAAAAGCAGGCCACTGTTGTTTCCTCCCGTTGTTTTTATGTGGGACCTGGGATCTGAACTCAGGACTTTCCACTTGTGAGGCAGAGTCTCAACCCTTGAGCCATCTCTCCAGCCCTCTATTTGGAATTCTTAAAGTGACTTTGTTCATGAAAGTCAATAATGGAAATGATTTGTATGCCCTTCTATGGAAGGTAGAAAAACTCTTCTGAGGGCTGAGGAACTAGCTCAACCCGGTTCCAGTCCCTCTAAACCCACGTGAAAAAGCTGGTGCATGCTGCATCCCAGCACTGGGCAGGCCAAGACCAGTGGATCCTGGGCTCACTGGCTAGCTGACCTACACTACTTAGCGAGTTCCTTGCCAACGACGACTGTCTTGAGGAACAACACCTGAGACTGATTTCTGGCTTCCATCCACATGTGCACGCGCAACTGTGTGCACACAGGTACATGTGCACATATACACAAACACAAAGGCAAACTCTTCACTCTTAACTTGTGATGATAATTATCGATAAAGTGCAAAAACTCTGTACTGCCCATAGCGGTATGACTGAGTGTCCAACGTTCTTTGCCAACTAAGAAAAGAAAGATCCAGGTGGACTAGAGCTAGACAGTGTGATTTGCAAGGCTTTCTGGAGAAGGTGAAACTGGAGGACGATAATTTCCAGGCCTGGGGATGGGAGGAGACTCATAAGAAGATGCTAGAGAAGTCAGGGAGGGCAGTTTCTGGCAATGGCTTCAGGACTGTTTGTGTCTGTCAAACAAGAGAACCACACAACTAAAAGGGATCATTTTTAATATATGTAAATTATACCTCAGCTTAAAATAAATGAAGGCAAAATGAAGACATTTCCAGATAAAGAACATTGGAATAAATTATTGGTAACACACCTGCTACATTGCTAAAAGAAATCCTCCAGGCTGAAAGAAAATTACTCCAGGTGGTGAATCAGCCATGGGAAAGCATCACGGGACTGGAAATTTCAAGAGTGTGCACATATTGATTTTGTCTTCTTTATTTATAATAATACATAAAGCTGGAAGGTGGTATCTAGATTCTGTGTATATGTGATATACATGAGCATATCTCATTTGCACATGATTTGGCCAAGAATGACATTTCTATATTTTCCTTAGAGTAAGGCAGTGTCACTGAAAGAATATCCTATGTTTAAGATGAAGTTCAATCCAGAGAGCAACAAGAAATATACCTTATATGTCAGTTGGAGAAACTGAGTCAATACTAAGAAATCTTAGCATAAACTATGCTATGAAAATTAAGTAAATATGTATTATATGCCTATGTTTTACAGATTGACAACTTCTAGAAGAAAACCTGGTTTGGAGAGAATTCAATGACCTTAGGTTGGACAATGATTTCATAGTGTTTTAGTTCCATCTTCCCATTGCTAAAAGAAGCGTGACCAAGATAATTTAGGGGAACTAAGGGATTATTCATGTTTATGTCCTAAGTCATAGTTCATTATGATGGCAGGAGAGTTCAGACCAACATCAAAAGCTGAGGAAATGGGTCACACCATATTTTTAGGTGAGAGAGAGAGAGCGATCTGGTTGGAATTTAGCAGACTGGCAAGGTAGAAGGTCTCACACTCTCTGTCTCTATCTCGGTCTCTCATCTCCTTGCCTGGAGCTGGGTATCCCCCCATCAATTAAATAATCTTCTATAGACTTTCTCAAGGCCATGTCTTAACTAAATAAGTCTTCACAGGTGTGCCTAAAGCCTCAGCTCTCAATTGTCAAGGTGAAAGGTGTAAGAAACTACCACATGTACATAGGATACAAAGAATACAATCCATGCAGAAAAGAAATAAAAATTGGACTTCATCAAAATCAAAATATTTGCACATTAAGTCAAACTACATAGAAATCATAAAGGTAAAACTCAAGCATGTATAACCAGAGATTTCTGTCATGAATATATTAAAATGCTTTGGAAACACCACAATAAAGCACAGAACTGACACAAAATGGATAAAAATATATATGCAGATAATCACAAAAGAATCTGCAAACTCTGCAAAGCACGTAAAAAGTGTTATTTGTCCTTGGTCACTAAAGAAATCTACCTTCAAATCACAAAGGGATGGAAGCTAAGATTAAAAAGACTCATTGTTGAATCTGCTGGTGCCTAGGAAATAGCTTACGGGAGGCTATTGGTTTCTGCTCTTGATTTGCTGCCGCGGAGGGGAAGACTGGTGGCAGAGTGAGGTGCTGGCTGACGTCTGGGGAATCAGGAAGCATGGAGATAGATGTTTGTTTTCTCCATTTCCCCTTTTTATTCTGTCTGGGACTCTAGTCTATGAGGTGGTACCACCCATATTCAAGGGAGATGCCAGCCCCTCATTACTGCTCACAGACACAGCTAAAGGTGGGTCGCTTTAGGACCCCGGGTCTTTTAGTCCAGTCAGTTCAATATTGAAATTGATCATTGCAACAAATTTCATGAATCTGCAAGTTGAACTCTATTGTATGTAAATTAACCTCAGTAGCAGTTAAAATAAACACTTCTGATGTAATAAGGTGGTAGGAAACTAAATAGAGTGAAAAAAATAAAACTCAAGAAAGCCAAGAAAATAGTTTGGCACTGATAATTTTTGATGTGCTGACTTAGCTGGGTACAGACCCTGGGGTCAGCAGAACACTAATCCAGGGGTTGCTAGGAAACATGGCATAAATGAAATTAATTCCGCAATCAGTTGGCTTAGGTAAGGAAGGTTCTCTGAGGCCATGTGGGTGGATGTGAGTCAACCCAAGGCCTGGGACCCAGAGCTGAGTCTTCCTTGAAGGCCGTCTACTGGAGGACTGAGGCTTTGACCCCGTGGAAAGGGCCTGCCTGGCCTGGAAGCCACATCACGAGTTTTATGTGTACCTCTGCAGTCTTTGGAGTCACAACAACCGATTTTTTGCAAAAACTCCAAACTCACTGTTATCGTGTACAATGAATGTACTACATACAATGTACTATGATGATTTCACGCCCAGTTATGGCCTATACGCAATGTGTCCACAAACTGAACCTCAGCTTTCACAATGCTCAAATATTTTGATTTTGATAAAGTCCAATTTTTATTTCTTTTCTGCATGGACTGTATTCTTTGTATCCTATGTACATGTGGTAGTTCCAATCAGACTCTTTTGATAGAGAGTCTGGCTACTAGAGAGCGTTCCCTGGGGAGTAGCAGGACGAACATGTAACCCCACTGGGATGCTGCTCGCTAAGAAAATGAAGTGGCAGGTGACGCACACAGCCTCTGAATCTTCAGAAACACTCAGCGCCGAGTTGAGGTTCCACCACCCAGCAGTGACGGCGTGACCTGCCCCAGCTACCTTTAGAAGACGAAAGAGACTTGTACCGGGAAGCGTCATTACCAGAACTCCAGGTTACTCTTGTTAGATTCTCACTTTCCCGCTTATCGGAAGTAACACATTTACCTTGCCAACCAATTTCCAGAACCTGGATCAATTTCAAACCATGAAAATAAAAGGCCTTTATAGACACAAAAATGATCTTCTCCTGGGCCAGCAAGATGGCTCAGTGGGTAACCAATGCTTGCCACCAAAGCTTAAGGACTTGAGTTCAATTCCTGGATAAAGTCCATACGGTGGAAGGAAAGAATCACCTCCCTCGAGTTGTCCTCTGACTTGTACACATTCTTTCTAAATGTAAAAAAAAATTAAAACAGATAATCTTCTAAGACTTGGGGTCCTCACCCCTTATTGCCTTATGTCCTTGAGCTTTTTATATAATGCAGACCAGCTCAGTGTTTAGACCCTTCTGCAACAGATGGGAACAAGCAGGTCTTGGGAAGACAGCCAGCAACAGCTCAGCTGATTCGCCCTGAAACAGTGTGTTTATTTCATGCACCTTATGAAGTTGTCATGATCCACTAAGAAAATCATACATTATGTTTATTCTTCTCTTTTTGGAAAGAAAGAAACACAGGTATTGTGCATTTGGGCACAATTTGCATGAAAATATTTAGGATATTTAAGTTCATGTTAGTGCTTGATAGAGACTGGCTAGCAGAGATAGCTCAAAGGAATGCTTGACATTGGTCCCCTACCTCTTTTTTCTCTCTGTAGACATTTTATTCGTGCCTTTCACTTTCTTTGTTTTGGAATTCTTATTTTTACAGTAAGCGGCAGGTGCTTTTAGGTCTTTGGCAGGAGGCTCCCTCAGAGAGTCTGCGGGTTTGAAAAGAAAGATTCCTAGGTGACGTCAGTCGCTTGGGCTCCTAAGGCAGTTCCAACCAAAGGCAGGCCTTTGTTCAGGAAAACAGAAGGGGAATAATCAATGTAATTGGGCTAATCAGCCCGGGTGCAATTAGATACTGTCTGAGCGGGGTTTGCAGGACAGGCAATTGCTGAGTCCTAAGTGCCCTGTGTTAGAAGCTGCTGTGGGCCACGGTGCCCATTGGCTGAGGAACTATGACGCTGACAGGCGGCCAGCTCAGACACTGGGGGCACCGAGAGCCGCAGAGGTGCTGTTGACGTGGGAGTATGTGCTTCCTTGCCCTGCCGGCCACAGCCATTGTCTTTTAATTTATAAAGAAATATATTTGGTGACTATCTGACAGCTCCTCCTGATGCGGGTCTTATGTGTCCAGGTTCTTGTGTCCCGGAGTCGAATATTGAAGCCAGAATGCAGGTACAGGATTAAAGCAGAGTTTATTAGAGGAGAGAAAGAATGGAATGCACAGACGTGGAGTACCGTGAGGGGCAAGGGAGCCAAAGACGGCTGCCACTCAGAATCTGCAATATTGAGACCCTTAGTCAGCCTGGGAAAAGGGGCTTTTCCTATTAGTTAGCTCCAGTTTCTGCAGACCCGACTAGAGCTTTTGGCCTCTTATCTCATTGGCCTGTTGATATAGGGGCCCAAACCAGTTGATTTTAGGCTTAAACTCCAGAAGGGTTTATCTTCAAAGGAGAACTAATTTCCATATGAACCCAGAAGCTGGAGACTTTCTCTCCGTGGAGGATTAAAATAGACTGTGTTCTACAAGATGGTCCCAGCCCTAGGGGGGTGACGTGGAAGACCTTCCGAGACCTTCCCAGCATGGCTGCTCTAAAATTGCCAAACTCCCTCCACGTATGTTATGGGTTGCATAGGAAGGAAGCCCACAAAAGGTTCACGGGGTTACAGGCTTGGTCCCTAGCTGGTGGCAATATTGAAGGGTGACTGGGGGGGGGGAGACACCAGGTTCATGGGTCAGGGAAACGCCAGGCTCACAGGTGGACCTGTGAGTGACATATTAGGACGTGGTCAGCTGTAGCCAGGCCACTTTCCAAAGTTCTTCCACCCTGGTTGGAAGGGGGCAATTCCTAGAATCCCTTTCTCCCTGACCTCCCCACCCTAATGCAACCCACCACACCCCTGACCTTCCCACCCCAGTGACCTTGAGAGAGTGCTGTCTTTTGCCTGGCCTTCTGACATTCTTTTTCTTTTATCTGATAATCTTTTATTGAAATATTTTCTCTTGTGCTGCTTCACTAGCTGGGCGCTCCACTGCACCCCTGCTGATGTCATCTAGGATGTCATGAGGTGGCGACCATCCACATTGCAGCCACAGACTGGGCGGTGTCCAGGATCTCTTTGAAAGTTCCAGAAAATTCTCTAGCTAAAGACCTGTGTCACAATTAATGAGCAAGGTTGACAATTTCTTCCAAAGTGATATTTCCAAGGTGTTTAATGCTTTTCTGCTTCTTTCGGTCTCTCGGTGGCTCTTTGAGGGCTTTGATAATCAGGGCCGGGGCAGAAGGCACAACCTTGATCAGGGCGTGTCTGTTCTGATTGGTCAGTTTCACCATAATCCTCAGACCTTTCCAAAGTCACTAGTTGCCTTGGCGATGTCGTCACCAACCTTTTTGGAGACAGTGTACCGGGAGCCTCCACCTGCACACTTTCACTATATCGTGGATAGCAAGAGACAGACACGGAGTCTCTCTTACCAGTTCCAAGGTTCCCGAGGAGACAGGTCCTGAGCTCACACCTAGGAGGCCGCTGCCCTCTTGGGGTTTCCTCAGGGGTCAGAGTCAGGGTTCCCGGGAGCTTGATGATCACGTGTGGGATGACCCTTGCCTGATGATCATGTGTGGGACGGCCCTTGATGATCATGTGTGGGAATTGCCCTCGGTGATCACGGGTGGGACGGCCCTCGGAGTGCTTTGCCGAGTCGGCTTCTGCTCTCCTGTAGGTGTGAGGCAGGATGAGAGCAGCCATGCTGGGACGGGTCTCTCAAGGTCTCTCAAGGTCTTTGGAATTCCTGAAGGTCATCCCCCACTGCTGGAATCACCCTGAAGGAGCACCCCTGCTGAGGAACTGACTCCAGTCTTCCCAGAGATAAGATGGCCAACTTCCCCATGAAGGGATTATGGAGATGAGCTCTCCATATCCAACAACTTGACCTCTAGCCCACATGGGCCCAAGAGCGACTGGGTTGGGCCCCAATGGGAGCTAACCAATGGGAAAAAGCCAGTTTCCCTGGCTTGTCTAGGTGCATAAATACACCTGGCCCTGGCAGCCATCTTTGGCGTCCTAGCCCCTCATGGTTCTCAAAGTGCCACAAGTTCTTTCTCCAGCTGCCTGCTTCTCATGCAGGTGCCCTAACTCATGGCCCTCTAGTGCCATGAGTCCATTTCTTGTCCCTTGCTCCTCATGGATTCCATGCCCGGAGTCTGTGAGTTCTCCGGGGTGCCTGCCCCTTGTGGCACTGCACGTCTGGAGTCCATGAGTTCCAACCTTTCTCTCCTCTAGGAAACTCTACCTCAATCCTCTACGCGTGTTCTGGTTTCAGTCTTCGACTCTGGAACACGAGAAGCCTACAACATTGGGACGGTGTAGGAAACCAGGGAGTCAGAACCTACGGAGACAGAGTGTTGGGCTACTCGTCTCTCCCTCCAGACTACCCGGTGGCTCAGGCCTGCTCCTTAAGCACCATCTTTATTGCTTATCAATACACTGCACAGCGAGGTTCAACACCATACGGGGGGGGGGGGAGTCCACACAGACGTCATTCATCTACCAATGTTTCAAACAGATTAGCACCCTACACGTCCCGGCCCTGGTGGGCGCGCAGGCCCATCCTGTCATTCATCTTATCTACTCACAGCACACTGGCTTGGGCTCGCAGGTCCCTCACTTCATCTGCCTCGATACTTTAACACTCCAAACTTGGGTTTGCAGACCCTGTACTGGCCCTCCCCCCTCCCCTCCCCTCCTCCCTCCCCTGAATCCTCCCCTCCCCTCCTCCCTGCCCTCCCCCTCCCCTCTCCCTCCCCTCCCTCTTCCCTCGCCTCTCCTCTCCTCTCTCTCCTTCTCTCCCCTTCCTTCCCCTCCCCTCTCCTCCCCTCCCCTCTCCTCCCCTCCCTCTCCTTCCCTTTCCTCTTTCCCCTTCCCTCCCCTCCCCTCCCCTCCCCTCTTCTCTCTCCCCTCCCCTCCCCTCCCCTCCCCTCCCCTCTTCTCTCTCCCCTCTCCTCCCCTCTTCTCCCCTCCCCTCCCGTCTCTTCTCTACCCTCCCCTCTCTCCTCTTCTCTCTTCTCTTTCTCTTTCTTTTTCTCCTCTGCCCTCCCTTCTTCCTCTTCCTCTTCCTCTTCCTCTTCCTCTCCTTTCCTCTCTCCTCTCCTCTCTCTCTCCATTAATGTCCAGAATAGCTGACTAAAGGCCCTGGTCATTTAGCTGGTCAGCCAATGTTGACCCTCTCTTTCCACAGATAACTTAAGGCACAGGTTAGGTGGCCAGAGCCCAGCTCTGCCCTGTTGGTACTTTTATCTTTGATTCTGTTGCGTTCATCTGCAGAGTGTCTGGGATAGCGCAGGCTGCAGCGCTTGCTCCAGGCCACGAAGCGATGATTTTTAGCAGGTTCGTGCACCGAGCCTAGTGGCCCAGGCGAACACTCTGACTTGGCCTCATTTCATCACCGTAGTAAGCACACGGTCCAACCAATTTAGGGGAACAAGAGGATTTGTTTTCAGCTTGTAACTTCGGGTTGCAGTTGATGGCGATGTCAGGAGGGCCACGTGCAGGACCCGAGTGAACTGGCCACGCCCATCCACAGCTGTGAGCGGGACCAGAGGCCAGTGCTGCTTCCTAGAGTGCTGGTTTGCCAAAGCCAATCAGCCACCTCTCCCTCTTCTCCACCTGCCCAGGGGAATGGTCCCGCCCACTGTGGGGCTGGGGCTTCCCATGTCAATCATGCAGTTAGGACACTGTCTTACAGGTTTACTCACAGGCCTACCCTCACTAAGTAATTCTGCATAGATGTACCTAAAGACTCAGCATCCAACAATGAAGTTGATGGTCGAAATGATCATTGCGCGTGTGATGCGCGGTAGACAGTACTTCTGTTGTCATGTCCTTCTGCACCTCGCCTCTCAAAGGCCACCTCGGGGCTGCCTCCCCCCTCCACCTCATTCAGACGACCTATGGATTGTTGATATTATATGAAGACTTCCACAGAGGGGCCCCTGGCCTACAGCAGACCGCTCACATTGGATGCGTGTGATTTTATGAGCTTTGACCTTTCTTCTACTTGGGAACTGCCACTTGGGCGAGTGTGCCTGCCGGGGGCACGCACCGTTGGGTTCCTCCCTGCTCACTGCCCCTCTCCCATGCCAGGAGCAAGGTTCTTCCTTTCGCATTCTCCAGAATTCTAAATAGACAGACGTAGCAGGTGCCCACATAGATATTGCGGCATTTATTAACATTTCATATACCGATAGCTCATTCCTTGTTCTATCGCATGTACATGCGGGATTCGATCCCCCCACTCAGCTATGGATGGGTATTTGGATTGTTCCCTGCTTGGGGATCACAGAAAACAAACTGCTCTGAACATTTGTGGGCGCACATTTTTATGAATGATTTCTTTCTTTGGGAAAATGCCTAGGAATAGCGTGGTTGGATCGTATGGGAGACGTGGATTTAGCTTTGTAGGAAGCTGCCAAGCTGTTTCCTAAGGTGTTTTTTTTTATGATTTTCTGTCCCTCACAGCCGTGCGGGAATGTTCTAGTTGTTTCATATCTTTGCCAACACTTGTTCCTTTTGATTTTACTTAATCTCGTGGGGACGTCACACAGGGATTGGTATTTTCTCATGTGTTTATTTGCCATGCGTAGTTGCATAGGCTTTTTTTTTTTGATGAAATAGTTCAATATTTTGCTCCTTTTTGAAAGTATTTTTTCATTTTGATGTTTCAAATTGTTGAGGGTTTTTATCACATGTCATTTGCAAATGTTTTCTCTCAGCCTGCAGAGAAGTTAATGATGAGTTTAATTTCTTTAACCTGCTCAGCATCTCTCCTTGCCCTTTATGCTGATCTCTGATGCCCCTTGCCTCTCCCCTGGGCTAAGGGGCTGTGGGAGGGTCCATTTCTCTCAGAATGGAAAGCTAGCTCCTCTCAGCATGCCTAGCTTCTTGCCTAATCCCCCAAAGCGTTCTTTGACCTAGATCTCCAGCTACTTTGTTTGGATGACTTTTCTGAGATTCCCAGTGTAAACTCACAGCTGTCTCTGCCCTTTCCTTGGTTTTTGTTTTTGTCTGGTCTCCTTCACCTTGACTTGGGTCTCTGAGGTCCTGCGATCTGTCTTGACTGCTCCGTGCACATGCTAGTATCTTCAAGCCTTGGGAGTGTGAGAGGACTTTGATGCCTGGTAGATTGGACTCCAGTGTCTGTAGGCAGAAAGAATCTTAAGGAAAACAGGCAGGAAGTGGCTGGCATGGCTGCCTGGTCCCCCGAAGATGTGGGAGTGGCTGACTTTGCTCTTCCTGATAAAGGAGGCCCCCATGGTCTTCACTGACAGTATTTCCCTCACTAGAACACACACATTCTCTCTCTCTCTCTCTCTCTCTCTCTTTCTCTCTCTCTCTCCCAGGCGTGGCTTTTCAAGGGAAGACAGAAGGAACTGCATACTTCTCACACCCCTGAGATCACCGTGTCCCCAGTTGGAATCACCCCAGGAGTCTCATCAACTAGATGAACCATGTAGCTTTGGCCTGGTAACCATGACAACCATGGACTTTCTGCCCCTTTGTGATACCATAGTGAGAGAGGCTCCGCCCACTCCCCCACCCGGTCATCAGTGGAGCAGCCCTGCTCTGGCTTCCAGGTGGGGCTGCAGGGGCGGAGTCTTGAGACTTGGAACGAAAGATGCAGACTGAACTGCTGGCTTGGTGTCCCTTGTCCCGCCACCGTACTGGTGACCTCAGGAAGGAAGGCAATGGCTCCCACAGACACACTGACTCCTCCCATGACGACCACTGTCGCAGGGTCTCAGGGGAGGCTGGGTCTCTTTCTGTGTGGTGATCTTAGAGAACTGGCTGGCATAGTAGCTGCCTCTACTGTGACCTCTGTTTAGGCACATAGGTCTGAACCTACACCTGGGGGAGGGGAGGCAGGACAAGGAGCCCCCAGAGAACCTATCTGGAAGGATAGGCAGTCACGTGACTGTTAGTCTATCCTCCATTCTCTGTATGGACAGACTCTGACTCCTCCACACAGACTCCAAGTGTCACCTGTATGTCCCGGCCCTGCCAGTTATGGGGTCCTGTACCTCATTCTCTGCTGAAGATGCCACTTGGTCCCGCTTTCTTTTTTTTTTTTTTTTGGTTCTATTTTATCCTTTATTTGCAATACAGAGCAACACAGTTTCACTTGATTAAATGAACAAATATGGTGATAAAAGTGTTGACATATGTGTGACCTGAATTCTGGAACTAAGTGGTTTTCCAGTTAAGGGGGCAGGAGAAAGATGTACCAGGTGCAAAATCATCTCCAAAGGAGAAAAGAGTACATTACTCAGTGAGCCACCAAAGGGTGGCTTCAAGGGACAAGACAGTGCAGTCCTGGTCAACCGTCCATGATCTTCATCACAGCAATCAGAATCTCTAACTGTTCAAAGTAATTGTAGGTACAAGAGAGAACGCAACTGCAGATTGGCTCATCAACTGGTCTGGATGACTACTGAAATGTCCCCCATTCACTGGGTGGCACAATCTTCAGAGTGACTGTTGGAGCAAGGAGCCTTTCATGTGCCCCCAATTGTTACAGTGCATAGAGGCCGGTAAGTGTTAGTCCTGCCAGACCGCCTCGTGCTACCCCTCGAAGACCACCTGTGCATTTATGCAACATGCCTGTCATGGTTCCAGCTGCTACTGTGTTAATATCATCTTCTGCACCTCGTGTTTTCTCAATGATAACACTGAATGCACTATAGAGCAAAGCAAGAGAACCTAGAGTATTAGCCCAAAGTGCCCTTTGCCTAGTCACCATATTTAAAATCTGTACGTTTCTTGGTTTGGACCAGGACATGTTCTGGGTTTCCTTCAATCCTAGCTGAAGACTGTCCAAATGCAGCCCCTGTCATGCAACATCCACCAATGGTAAAGAAGGCCAGTTCAAATCTGCCCCATGTTTTATTAGCTCCAGTCGGCAAAATAAACTCATCTGTATCCTGAACCAGATATCGTGGATCCACATTTAAATAGGGAGACAGAGGGTTCATACCAGTGAGCGGGATGCCGGCCAAGTCGGCGTGGGAGTAACCGGCTCCTCTCGCTCTGAAGAAGCCGGCCAGGCCGCTGGTGGTCTTGCTGCCGCTTCCCCCACCGTCCTCCATGACGTGGCAGCAAACCACCGTCGGCCTTCCCACCGCCGCCTGGGCCGGAGTTGTGAGCTCGGCCCGCGTGGCTGCACAGGGCGCGTTGCCATCGCCACCTTCACACGCTCGGTCCTGCCTTCTTGACTGATCTATAGATTTCACACTTTTCCCTTTTTCCCATGAAATGCTGAAATCAAAGGACATACTAGGTCCTTTGGTTCTAGGAGAGAACTTTTTCTATATTTACTTCAGAGAAAATTCTTTTGACTCCAGCCGTACTGAGCCCACTTGGGTCACTTTCCTGGATAGTACCTGAAGCCCCGGACGCTTTTCTATCCTCTGCTGTCTAATTTAGGAAACACTTAATGAATGTCTCCTCAATTCTGGGCTCCGCAGAGGGGGATCAATGAGGAAGGACACACTGCTGTGGTCAGCACGGCTGTGGTCAGTTCTAGCCGCCTCACTGTATCGCCTGCGCTGGGCATGGAACGGGGTGTTTCAGAACAGTAGGAAAGAGCCCCGAAGGAGGCGTGGTTAGGGCAATCCAGGACAGTGGAAAGCAAACTTGGGAAGGCTTCCTGGAGGAGGCGGGCATGGGGAGGGTTCAAGATATCCCACACGGAGAGCAAGATAGTCTAGGAAGAGAAAGGAAGTATGGACCAAATTACGAATACAGCAGCAGTAGCACGTGTGTGCACCTGTGTGGGGGTGCTTGCTCATGTCCAGGTGTCATGTGTTCATATGTGCAGTACATGACCATCTGATCATGGTCGCATAGGTATACATTAGTGTTTGTGCGGCCATGTTTGTGTGTAGGCATTTGTGGGCCTGCATTGTTTGCGAGCGTACATATTTGCATGTTTATATGTGCATGTTTGTTTGTCAGTGGCAGTTAATTTTAGGTGCTAACTTTGCAGCTGAGAACTGAGCCTTTGGGGTCACCACTGGATGGTAGTTTAGTTAAGGCAGCCTCCAGGCAACGGAAGAGAAGACCGTGGATGAGACTGCTCCCTGGGCAGGCGGAGAAGATGGGAAACTGACCGGAGTTTTCCTCTCGATCTGCCGGTGGACGTGGCTGGGTAGTTCCCTCCGCTCTGCTGTGATAGTGTCAATCAACTGTCACCTGCAGCTGAGAGCACAAATAAAGCCCCTTGTGTCTTCTCCCTCTCTCCTTCTCCCCCTCAAGCAAATAAAGTATTTAAAATGTCTCCATGTCTCTAAATGTCCTTAACAAATAGCAAAAAGCCTGAGATCTTTGTCTTTAGTTTCAGCTTTTCAATATAAAGTATTGGCCTGTGCTGCTTTAGAAGACTGTGGGTCTCCCCAGGACTCCCAGACAGGGGCTTGTGGGGGGGCTTGCTTGCTTCTTTCTCCTGCTTCTCAGCCACACAGGTGCATTGTCTGCGCAGTAGGACCGCACGCAGAATTCCTGCCTCCGTCATTCTGAGAAAGGCCCCCAAGAAAAGAAGGATGCAGAGGAAAGACCAAGGCTGGGCCTTGGGGGGGGGTGAGTGAGGAGCGCAGAGGATTGTGGGGCCGTCCATCGCGCTGCCTGCCTGGCTGTGGCCGACCCTCACCCATGCACTGGCCAAACCCACAAGGGCGTATTGGTAGTTGTAACAAAGGCAGCGGAAAGGGATGCTGATAATGGGGTGCCGTGTGTGTGTGTGGGGGGGGACGCCTGGGTACTTTGCTTTCTGACCAATTTAACACACACTTGAAATTGTCCTGAAGACTAAGATGGGCATTCATGAAACGTGTGCACAGCGCTTGGCGTCATTGGGAACAGTGAGCCAATGGGGAAGAGAAGGCAGGGCTGCGCTGGGCCCACCCCTACGACCTGCCTGTGGGTTTGCTCACCCGGACACTTTCTCCTGGCACAACTCGACCTGCCTCCGAAACCCTGTGCTGGTAAATATCAGATTTACCAGCTCCTTAAAGGTAATACAGGGCTGGGCTCCTGGGAGCTTCTGGCAAAATCTGTGCTGATCGTTGATGGCCTAAGTTTTCTCGTATGTCTCTCCAAAGCCACCGTATTTAATAGACATGGTGGGTTTGCTAAACGTGGGACTAAGACGGGGACAGGAACCTTGGAGGGAGCATTTCTTCGGCACCAGGACACAGATGCACATATCTCCGCAGATCTCCGGTCCAACAGCCCGCAGTGAAGGCTGAGGCACTGGGCTTGGGATGGTTCCCCCCCCCCCCGCTCCCAGAATGCACCTCTCCATTAGCCGCAGCACCAGGTCTCTGACGTGCTCCACGGGGTGCTCCGTAGGCTCCTGCTGCTGCAGCCCTCTCCTCCTCCCTGCTCTCTTGCCTGCCACACACGCAGACATCCGGCAGTCATTTCGCTCTTGGCTACCAGAAGCTTCCTTCTACACCATGGCGTTTGTCCAGCCACAGGATATGATCATGACTTACTGCGTCCAGATGCCGCGTCCCCAGGGCAGCCAGAGAGGCCTCTGCGATCCTAGCGCCACATCCCATCTTGTCTCTTGGAACGACCACGTGAAGCCGCTGGGCACATGACAGCCCCAGAAACACACACACACACACACACACACACACACACACACACACACACACACACACACACACACACACACACACACACACACACACACACGCATGCACGCATGCACACACACACGCACAGAGAGAGAGAGAGAGGTGCTTGCTAGGGATCGGCCTACTGCCCACATCGAGTGGTTCTTCCCACCCCAATGACTCTTCTAGAAGCTTCCTCCTAGACATGTCCACAGGTTTACACTTAGGTGATTCTAGATCCTGCCAACCGGATGATACTAACCATCACAGATGTGAAGGGATAGCCAAAGGCAAATGAAGGCTTTGAACAAGGACATGTGTTGATATGACACATGCTGGTAATTGCTTAGTTGTAAGTTGTCCCACGTGACCTCTGGGATCCTCTCATATCAACAAAGAATTGACTATTTATCCGAGGTTTCCATTTATCTGCTGTCCCTGTATTTTTGTCCATTTGATTTAGGGACCCTAACTATTGGAGAACCTCCTAGAATACTAGCCAATGCTAGGAATTGTGCGAGAATCAGGGAACCAGCAACCCTCAACTGACGGGCTGTGAGGTCTTGGGGATTGGCCAGTGAAAGGGTCTCAAACATTAACTCAACTCGACGCCTGGGAGGAGGAGCCCCTGGCACATCTTTGAGGAGTTAATGTAGCCAAGGCTGGCCTTTCCCGGAAGCCTGTAGAAAGCGGTCCTCCACAGGACCCAGAGGGGAAAGCCTGCCCCACTGTGGGCGATAGCATTTCCTGCGGAGTGTGGACTGTCTGAAGATGGCTGAACGTTCCGTTCCTATCCTCTGCTCTTGAAGTTGTTGGGCGCGGTGTGGCCTCTGTTCCTGCTGGTCCCTCCTGCCACGATGGATTGTGGAACTGTGAGCTGAATAAAACCCCTCGTCCCCTTGAGTTGTTTGGAGGGGTCAGGTATTCACTACAGCACTGAGTTACGCGGCTGTAGGACTCCCCACACACTCCCCTCTGGTCTCAGTTTTCTCACCCTTGAGCAGATGCAATCCTGCTCACCACAGCTCTACCTTTTCTGCACAAAGAGAATTTCAGTTTCGTTCTCTTTTTGGCAGTTTATTCTCCCAAACAGCTCAGCAAAACAAAATGAATACATCTATTGATTCCTGGGTATAGACTTTCCTATTGCTGAGGAAAAGAAAAATAAAACCCTACCTGCTTAGGCCAAAATAACACAGCTGTCTTGGCAGGAAAACGAATGTGCTGAGACTTATTGAAGTGCCTCACCATTCAGCCCCTGGCACGCTGCTTGGCCCATACTCGGTCTGTTCTCTGAGGAAGCAGAGCGGCCAAGGTGCAGGTCTGGACCATGAATCACCACTGTGCTCTAAGGGACAGTCTGCGTCTACTGTTCCCCATTCCACACCAAACCGCATCCCTGTGCACCTGGCGATTGCACGGACCTCTCCCTGGGCAGATGAGGATGGAGTGGCAGACACTGGTCCTTCACTTCCAGAGAGACCTGTTCAGAGCAGCGGTATCGTTATGCGTGAGGTAGTGACCTAGGACTGGGCATCTCCATGGAGTTCCAGGCCCTTTTGAGTGCTAACACGATGACAGGTGAGCCGGGCAGGAGAGGCGTGGAAACCGGGAGGAGGCAGGTATCCTGCTGTGTTCTAGACACATTCCCATCAGAAGCCTCGGAGGGCCAGTCTTCCTGGTCTGGAGAGATTTCTTGCACAGCCCGTCTCCACTGGGAAGATTTCTCTTCAGCCTTGGTCACCAGGATGCACATTCTCTTTGGGGACAAGACAAGACCTCTATGGGCAGGGAGAATGGGCAGGCCTCCCTCCCAGGAGTGGGCTAGCCTGACACAGTCACAGCCTTGTTTTCTCTGACCTGAAACCAAGTTCCACTGTCCACAAGGAGGGATCCCTGGTGGGATGTGGGTGGCACGTGCTCTCTGAGACCTCAAGACCCCTGGTCATAGTTGGCCTGAGAGCATCTGAATGAACTGGTAGTTCCTGGTTTTATTTCGGTGAAGAGCAATGATCAGCTGTTTTCTTCTGTGTCACTTATCTGAGATGTGCCTCGCTCACTCCAAAGCACAGACCTGGGTCATGTACGTAGGTCTGAGGTCTGCGTTGGTTCATGAGGGATGAGGGAAGGCACAGAGTATGGAGGCTGCTTTTGCATGTGAATCACCACTTGTTCCAGAATCACTTGGTGAGAAGACCGCCCTTCCTTCACCAAATGGCGAAGAAGTAGTTCATTCATGCGTGTGTCTTCCTCTATCTCTGGACTCGCCTCTGCATTAGTGTCAATTATGCTGCTTGGACTCCACACCACATTGTGTCAGGCGTGTGTGGATCACGATCATCTTTTATAATTTTTGAAATCTGAACGTGGTAGTTCTCTGACCAGTGCTAAGGGCTGAAGCCTCAGAGCCAGGGAGGGTAGGACAGCTTTGTGGAGTTGGTTTTCTTCTTCCATCCATATATGGCTTCCAGATTGAACCTAGGTCATCAGGTTTGTGTGGCGAGACTTTTACCTATTGAGTTGTCTTGCTGGCCCTTTGCATACAGCGTTTCATGGAGGTCAACGTGCATCTCTGTGATGTAATTACCACTGCACTGCACCTGCCAGGAAACTGGGGCACAGACAGATTGAGGAATGTACGCAAGGCTGTGTAGCTACCGCTTGCTGGGATGACGTGTAGACCCCGGGCGGCTGCATGCGACCACCACACTGAAGGCGTGGTCTGCTGTCCTCAGCATCAGCTGCATTTGGGGGCTTGTTGGAGACTCCAAGTTCACACCCTTCTGATGCAGGGAAGTGCCTCTGTTCACAGGACACCTCTCTGTTGAAATTCCTGAGGGTTAGAACTGGTTTGGGCCACCTTGACTAAGCAGGGATGGGTCTCAGTCGTTTCTCTTTGTGATCACATGCAAAGACAGTGTTTCTAGACGATGCAGTGATAAATGCAGAGGGGTGACCCGATTCAGGTTCAGATGAAGCCCAGGGCCTTGGTGAGAGGTTGCTCAGTTCCCTCCCACCAAATCCTCCTTCTCCACATCTTTTTTTCCTTCGTCTGTAGGGTAACGATGACAGGAACACCTACCTATTATGGGGGAAGAATGGAAGGAATCAGGGCATGTTCTTTGCACAGGGTTCAGACCAGTCAAATTACAAAGAATTGTGGGTGTCAGTGATCTAAGTGGGTGCACAGGCAGGTGCATGGCTGTGCCCGTGCCCACGGATTCAGAGGTGGATCTTGCAGGTCACCGCGTTAGTTGTTGAGATGGTTTTTCACTGACCCCAGAGCTCACCGATCCTGCTGGGCAGGCTGGCTGGCCAGGCGCTCCAAGGATCTGCCTGTTTCTGCCGTCCCAGGTCTGGCATTACACATGGGAGTCGCTGCACCTGGCTTGTTAGAATTGGGTGCTGGAGCCCTGAACTCAGGTCTTCATGCTTGTATGGTAAACACCTGACAAGACAGCCATCTCCCCAGTCTACTGGTTGCATTTTTGATCACTGCGATTTGATTTCATTTAGACATTTCAAGATCATATGCCTTCGATGGAATCAATGTAGGTTTGAGAATCTGTCTGGCGGCAAAGTTGACAGATAAAATACAGATGCTCAGCTACGTGTGAATGTCACATGAATAGGTTTTTATTTATTGATGAGTATAATTCATGCAATATTTAGGATCTACATACACCACCATTTGTCATTGCTGTTGACATATGGAATGTGACTCTCATTGGGCTCCTTGCAATTATATTTGGTTAAATCTGGCACCTCCACTTCCTGGTGACAGGAACCTTCCAGAAGCAGGCTTCTGATGGTAGCAACAGATCCTTATCATAAGCCCGGCAGCTCGCTCTTGCAGTGGGGAGCAGAGTGTTTGCAGACAACCCACAAAGACCTGGCAGAGCACGGCTCTCAATGGGACCTGCACCTGCTTCCGCATTCACAATACTCAGTCCTATATAAAGAAACCACGGAGAGACAGAAGGGAACAGGGTGGTTTGGGGACCTGCGGAATGTGGCTCCAATGTGGCCGACTCTAGCTGGAACACAAAAGCAGATAAGCAGGCTGCTTTGTTTTGGGAGACAGAAGAAAAAGAAAAACACCAGCAAAACAAGCCCACAGCCACAACCAAGCAGGAGCGTGTTTATTTAGCCCCGAAAATGCCTTAATGCTAGATGCTCTGTCTTATAAATCTGTAATTACGAGTAACTTGTATGCAATGATTATAAAATTGCTCTGTATTTATTTAGGATGTTAGTGGCATTAATTGGAGAGTGAAGCAGTGCACATTACCTCATTAACCTGAGACTGTGGCTCTGTGGAAGATCCGCGGCTGCCAGGCGAGCCGCTGACCCGGGCAGTGGAGCCTGCGTGTTCAGAGAGCATCGTTAAGGATGACGTCACAGCACTTCCGATGTGAAGAGACCCTCCCCCTCCCTCTCCCCCTCCTTCCCTCTCTTCTCCCTCCCCCATCTCTCTCTCCCTCCCTCCCCCTCCCTCTCCCCCTCCTTCTCTCCCTTCTCCCTCCCCCATCTCTCTCTCCCTCCCTCCCCCTCCCTCTCCCCCTCCCTCCCTCCCTTCTCCCTCCCTCCCTTCTCCCTCCCCCATCTCTCTCTCCCTCCCTCCCCCTTCCCTTCCCCTTCCTCTTCCTTCCACTGTCCCTCCCTCCTTCTTTCCTTCCTTCCCTCCCTCCTCCCCTCTGTCCCTCCCTCCTCCCTCCCTCCTTTCCTCCCTCCCTCCTTCCTCCTTTCCTTCCTTCCCTTTCCCTCCCTCCCTTCCCTCTTTCCTCCCCCCTCTTTCATTTTATGGCATCATATTCTCTTTTTCTGTTGCTGAGATAAAATGCCCTGACAACACAGCATAAGAAGAGAAGGTTCATTTGGTCTGCCCCTTCAGAGGGACACATTTTATTGTGGTGGGGTGGCACGTGGAGGGGTAGCACGTGGTGAGGTGGGATGTGGTGGGGCAGCACATGGTGGGGTGGCACGTGGTGAGGTGGGACGTGGTGAGGTGGGACGTGGTGGGGCAGCACATGGTGGGGCAGCACATGGTGAGGTGGCACATGGTGGGGTGGGACGTGGTGAGGTGGCACATGGTGGGGCAGCACATGGTGGGGTGGCACGTGGTGGGGTGGCAGTCAAGGGAAGCCTCGCCATAGGAAGAGGAGTCTGACCAGTGACCTTGCACTGCATTTGGGAAGAACAGAGACAGAAAGAGAGAGAGAGAGAGAGAGAGAGAGAACTTGAAATGGGGGAGGCTGTCAAGATCTCTCCCTAGAGATATACTTCCTCCAGCAAGCCCCTGCCTCCTAAAGGCTCTGCCATCTTCTAAACAGCACTGCCAACCGAGGACCAAGTGTTCCAACACTCGCTTGAGGGGACATTCCACATTCAGACCACAGCATATGGTAAACCTTTATTGTTAGGGAGAATATTCCAAAATAACGAGACGGCAGCACGTACGCGCTCATAACATAGGAATGTAGCATCATCTGTCAGTTCTGAGCATAACGGTGTGTGCCGTGTACTGTTTGTACCAGTGGCAGCACGGCAGGCTTGTGCGACCGGAACCATCAGGAGTGGATGAGGAATGTGCTAGGACATTACAACGACTAGGCACGTAAGAGGCAGGAATCCATCAACTCTATGGCAGTCATACTGACTGCCCTTGTACTTGTGGTCTATGTGGGTGTATGTGGGTCAAATGACGCTTATGTGATGCTCAGCTATGTATCCTTTTAGTTATTTTTTAATTTTAAAATCTTACGGCACGTGTCCATTGCATATTGAACATACCTCCACCCTTGCCTCCTGCCCAGAGGGACTTCTTGTGACTCTCTTGACTTCCCTGATTCATGACATCACCTCTCACCCCGGCCGCCTTCGCCCTTCCACACGGTGTCCAGGCTGTGGTACTCCTGTCAGAGAAGGGTGGACGCGGAGACGTTCAGTAGGCTGTGACTTGCCCCGGACATCTGAGCAGAAGCCCCGGGAGGGGAAATGGAAATGTAGGAAGGGAAGCTTAGGTCCAGTCCCCTGGGACTCTTCCCTTCCTAACACAAGGATTTTATTTGCAATCCTGACTTGTCCCCCCCCTTCCCAACTGCCTTATATCACTCTAGCGAGGGGAGTAGCTGAGTTTAATTTGATGGTAGGAAAAGAAACGGGCCTTTGTTTTCCTAACAGGAACTCATGTTTGCCATTTCTTATTTATGAACACAATCAACTGAGCTCTGGTGGGGAGAGAGTCAGGGCAGGTGCGCTGGAAAGAAAGGACAGGAGGATATTTACAACATCGGAAGTGGGCAAATTAAAGTCATCCCTTAGCATGAGGGCTGTGGGCTGTGAAAAACTCCTGTGTCCGTGCTTGGACCTTTCTGTGGAGTAACTGTGAATCCAGGGCTCCTCGGTCACGGGTGGACCGGTGTGAAGGTTGTGGTCTCGTTGGGCGCAATGGCTCTGAATAGGGCTCCTTGGTGATGGGAGAGCTGTACCCAGGGCCTATGGTTTTAAAGTAGCATCTCATGCATTACCAGTTGGGTAAAATGCAGATGACACTTGGACATTTCTGGAAGGTTTGTGTTTAGAAAATGTTGCCCTAAACCCTTCTCTCAGGGTTATTCTTCATGAAGGAGGCAGGTGACAGTGTTCTTTCAAGTGTAGTGGGGGCCACCCAAGAGTTCCCTTTTAGGTCAAGGCGCATGTCCGCGAAAGGACTTGTTTGAGAATGACCACAGGAGGTGGGGACACGTCTCAGGGATTAAGCCTCTGCCTTAGAAGCAGAAGGGCCTGAGTTCTGCTCCCAGAGCTCAGGTAAAAACATTGGCAGAAATGGTGGCAGCCTGAACTTCTGGCCTTGGAAGGCAGAGCCTGGGAAACCCCAGTAAAAAGGAGGTAGAGCAATCCAGGGTTACTGATGTCACCCTTGGGCCTTCACAGGGTCTCTCTCTCTCCCTCTCTCTCTCTCTCTCACACACACACACACACACACACATATGTGCATGCACACAATAAAAAAAGAATGACCATAGGGAGATTTCCCCCTCCCCCATCTAACCCCAGCAGTCACCAATTGTGGGCTGGATCAAGGCGCTGTGTAATCATTAATAACATATGCTGAGCAAGTAAAGCTAGACGTGTCAAATTTAAAAAAAAATAAAAGGAATCTGAACTTGGTGTAGAGGCTGAGTATGGAAGTGTTCACTGGAAGATGGCCACGTGCCTCAGGCTTCTGCAGATGGGAGTTTTGTGGTGGTTTTGTTCTCCAGAGAAGAGCTAACAGGCTGGAGGGACGACTGGGCAGAAACAAAGCCAGAGGCCGGCAGGGGAGAGAAAGGGTTGCCCTGAAGCTGGGTGCAGACTGGGGGCACCCAAGTTTGTTCTACTCTGTCAGTAGAGACAGTGTCAAGCATGGGATCGTCACGTCACCAAATGCGAATGTTTCATAAATTTCAACAACAAATGAGCATATCAAATGTTTGTCCCCAAGAAGGGGGTTCCCCGGGTACCAGCTGTGCTGGTGCTGGCAGCTCTCCAAAGCCACGTGTCAGTTCAGTGATCAGACCAAACACTACAAAGCGTCGTTTCTGAAGTGTCTGTTGAGTTGCTAGGTGTGATGCTGGGTACACACACACACACACACACACACACACACACACACACACACGATATTGGTGTTTTGCTGCTCCTTTCCTGATCTTACCATGTGGTGGTTCAGGAAGCTTGGTGCTGGCGTATGCCTCTGGGGCAACTGTGAACCAAGACAACCATGCTCCCATGTGCCATGGAGCCAGGACCACCACCTATTGTTAGGATCCTCAGTCGCCGTAGATGACAGATGCTGGTGTGGCGAAGCAAAGGCAGATGGCTACCCCACATATTCATCCCATCCCAAGCAAATGAAGGAGGTAAGGTGGGAAGGTGGTTATAGGACCATATGAAGATGGTTGATGAGAACCACAAAGACGGCTTGCTTGCCAGAGAAGAAGGTGTGTCCTTGGGTAATTGGGCGAAGATACAGGAACACACGGAGTTGGTGCTAAAACTGGGCTGTCAATCTTGCTCACCAGCTTTGTGGCCTTAGGATGAGGAGACCAGGGCTTCCTTGCTGTCATTTTGTGGCTTTAACAGTAGCTCAATCACAGGGCTGTGGATCGGCTGAGAAGAGATGCTTGCGAAACTAAACTATTTGGACCTATTGAGAATGTTCAGTGTTTATAAGTTGTAAATATGCTTATGTGTTGATAACCTATACATTATGAGTCCATTTGTCTATAAGAAATGTGCTTTGTAAATCCAAGTGGTCTTAGAAATTTTACTTATGTATTGCATTTCAATCACATATAAAAAAGGCTGCGCATCCGTGCATGTGAGAGCTGCATGTGAACTCTCTTTGCACTCGTGGTGGAAAGTGTCTATTTCATTGGTTAGGTAGTGGTGGTCACCCAGCTGAACTTTTTAATGAATTATGCATTTACACCGCAGTGTACAGCCATGTATCCATAAGTCTAGAACGGGGCTAGTTCGCTCTCTCAGAAGTCACGCACATGATGGAGTGCTGGCTGGGTTCACTCCCTGCAGAGTCTTTTACCCTTGGTTCCTGTCTTTGTCATTTTCGTGTTCTTCTTAAGCCTCTTCTCCTGACATCCTTTTCTTGTGTTTCCTTCTGGGTGCCTTGGTATCCACATTTGAGATGTTCAGAGCAAGTCGTTTGGTGGCCTGAAAGTTCTTTCCTGCTGGAAACTTCCGAGCTCATTCCCAAGCAGTCATAACATGTTTCGTGGGCAAGGCGGAAGGACTCGGATGAGAGCATTTCTAATTCCACTTAAGCATACGATCGAGGTCTCCTATCCACCTACTGCTGGCAGCAGAAGGCTGTGGTGACTACTAATCCAGAGGCCTGGAGACTACTAATCCGTATCTGGGATGGTTCTGGCATGTTCCACGGCTGGGGCAAGTGAACAGCACACAGAAGAGAACACACCATATTCTCAGATTCTGTTCCAGTGGCTCCGCCCTAGAGATTTGCTCCGCCCTGCCCTAGGGTGCTGCTAGAAGATTCCATGTAGGGAGAAAGCTTCCCACTGGTGGGAAGTGCATGGGGACCTTGGCCAGGCCCCCTGAAAAATAGCACCTATTACAAGCAGAGAGTAGTCAGAGTATAAGACTTGGTTTCGTAGGGAGTGTTGGCTGTCACGGGCTGTGTACAAGGGCTGTGACCAACGCCATAATGGACACCCACGTTTTTGCTCCCATTAAACTTTGTGGCAAATTTGATGCGAGGTACACTTACATAATGTAAAGGGTTTATGGAAGGAGACATTCCAGATGCTAATGTTCAAGCCATGGACATGAAGCTAGAAGGCAGGACGAGGAATGACGCGCAAGGAGGCACTTTGGGGCACTGCAATTCTAGGAACTTACTTCGTCCCTAAAAGAGAACTGACTTTTTTCATTTCCTTCTGGTACTCTGTTTTTGTATCCGCACAAGTTGACAAAGAGTCCCACGTGACACGATTTATCGCGGCACACACAGCGAGAACCTCTTAGACTCCTCTCTTCCTGTTTACTTGTTCAGTACCATTTGTATTCATGGCCAAACACTAATTTTAGAGTTGACTGAATGTGACATTTTAGTAAAATGAGAACTCAGGCACCGCATTTCCTGTCTGAACCTCGCAGGACCGACCACCGTGCCCGCTACTCACGGCCCTGTGCCAGGAAGCCAGTTATTTGGAGAACGTGTGCTCAGTCTGGGCTGCGTCATGAACGTCACTTTGTGCCCAGGGATCTTGAAAGTGTGACTATATATCTTCAGATGCCCGTGTTTGGGAGCACATTGATACAGCAACCTTCCTTTTCCTGTGCTCTGGACCTGGTTTTTACTGCCTTTTCTAAAGCTTCCCCGCGTCTTGCGCGTGGTAATGTCCCCCGGGTGATTACCCTGACTTTGCTCGTCACACATTGACTGTGAACATGGTGGCTGGTCCATGCAGCTGGTCCATTTGTCGAATGACTGGTGTAGGCGTGTCCAGGCGATATGTGCTGGTTACTTACCAACCTCAGATGTGACAAGGCACTAACTCGGTCACAGGAGCAGGGAGAACATGCTCTGTCCACTAGTGCTTTACGATGAGTTCAATATCCCCACTGGAGATCACTGTTGAAATCTGGGGCCTGGGTGGGTAAGAAGGTCAAGTTCAGGTTGAAATTCTGGATGGCTGGAATGGAATCATCTACACTCAATCTATGTTAATTTTTTAAATTACATTTTCATCTGATTTAGCACTCACTTAACAAGGTGCCTCCTTGAAAATGAGATTTCAGGCACGCCATTGATCGGGAACCGGGAAATGCGCAAGACTGGAGGGCTCTGTGATGTGTCTGGGGAAAGACAGGACGTGCGGTTCCTAGAACAGGGACAGCCACCGATGCATTTGACTGACGCGTGTGCAGGTAGTGACGTCACTGGCCAGCTGCCCCAGGTGAAGGACTGCAGAGATTCCCTGAGGTTGTGGACGCATGCGCATATCTCGCAGGGATGAGCTGGCCTATCTCTTCTCTGAGCGCTAACACTGACGTCTGGGGTGCTGCTGCCAGTGCCTCTCACGGATGAAAACATGACATCTGTCATTCTCGCAGGTTGGTACGCTCATTGCTTCTGACTTGCCCAGCGACGGGACGGCACGTTTACAGAATGATACCGTTTATTTTTATAATTACCTGCTGGGCACGACCAGGCCGTGACAAGGCTTCAGGCCACTCTCACACGTGTCGACACCACACTCTGTGCGTCCCTTCTGACAGGCTCTGCTCTGCCCATGTTGTGACGAGCGGCAGGAGCCAGTCATTAACCTCTCCGAGTGTCAGCTTAGAGTAGCACCCTGGGTACACGCGTCTCAGCAGGAGATTTCGTGCGGATGACTTGTCACGGATGTCGACCCGCTTCATGACTATGATCCCACCAGCCTGGTTAGCATGGCAGTTCTGGCGGGGATTCGCCGTGTTGATCTGGCTGTGGAGAAGCAGGGCAGGGCGTGCCAGGGCTCATCCTTCTGCTGTTGCAGATGAGAAGGTCTCTTTGCTCCCGTGTTTTCCTCCAGGGTTGTGTCGTGACCCCCAGTGGACTCTGGCTTTGCAGCCTTAGTCTTCTCAAGCAGAGAAGAGTCGGCACACAGCTGCCCTAACTACTGTGGTCATTGATGTTGAGTGCTCCACGCCCGTCTTCCCTTCCTTCTTTGCGGCAACCTTACCACGTACACAGTGCATCTATCTCCACTTAAAAGGCACAGAAATTCACAGCGGGAACAGAGTTAGGCAATGAAAGGCAGAGGTAGGATTGGAACCTGGATCCACCTGGCTCCAAGGTCACACTAGACTGAGCAGAGCTTTACCTCCATCTTCTGCTTGCAGACAAGATAAAGCTGTAACTCATGTTCCACCTGGCAGGGAAGCTCACTCTGCATGACACTTCCTCTGATCCCCAGAGGCAGTGTGACCCAAGGATGATGTGGCCATCAACAGCTGTCTCATTTAGCACCTGTGTGTAGAACCAGCCAGGACAAGACGGTCTGACTATTGAGCTCTGCGTTGCAGGTGTGGGCTGCGGCGGAGGCTCAGCCTCAGATGCGTGTGGCTGTTCCTCTGTCTTAACTGCAACTGTTTTTTTTTTTTCCGGGACAGAAGAACATGTTTTTATTTGTGTGGGGGTGGAAGGCTTGAACATATCAACGGGGGCCACAGAGAGACTGAGAAATGGAGGCCACCCTGAACTTAAGCTCCAATTGGACAGGTCAACAAGATCTGAACTTAGATAATTTGTCCTCTCCACCTTGCTTGAAACATGGAGTGTGAGTGTGTGTGTGTATGTGTGTGTATGTGCGCGTGCGCGCGTGCTTGCGCGCATTTACGCATGCAGGTGTACATGTGTGTTTGAGTGTGATGGCATGTGTATGCTTGTGTTTAAATATGTGCATGTGAGTGTAGCTGTAGGTATCTGAATGCGAATGCTAATCAGAGTAGAGTTCTCGTTGTTATATATGTAATAAAAGTTAATGTCTATGGGCGCTAATGGTCTGGGCTCCTTTTTTTATTATTAACATCAATTGAGCACTCTGGGGAACTTATTAGATTCTAACCTCTTCTGCTGTTGCTATCGAAATCGGAATAAGTGCCATTTTCCACTGGTTGTTAATTCAGCTTTTAAAACACCGAGTGTTGGCAAGATCCCGCCTGTAAATAGTTCCAAACATTCTGTGATCTCCACGTTGGCCAGGAACATGAATATTAATGAGACCATGTCCGGCCACCACACACGTGCCTGGGGCTTCCGGCATGGCCATGGGGTGATTGGAATTGCAAGTCTGCATCAGGAACAAATAATGTTCCCTCAAGCTTCCTTACAGAGATTATGAAGGGGCATCCGTCATTTCGTTTTGGATGCGTTGGCAGCCTGACCAAGGATACTGGATACCAGTCACCTTCCCTCAGCCGTGCCCGTGCCCGTGGACGGTCCCGTGGCAGGTGTCAGGGGGACTAAGGTATCCACTGCCTGGTAGAGCTCTGGGGGAGAAATGACTTCTTTGCCTTCCTTTTTGATTGGCGTATATTTATTGCACATGGTTCCAGGGTTTTCAAGGCTTTGTTTACCCAAGTATGAGGAGCACTTTGCGGAGCACGAGGAGCACTTTGACCATGTGCCCCACAGATCCTTCTTCCTTATCCTACTCTCCCCTCCCACCAGTGCCCTCTGTTCCCACCAGTGCCCTCTGTTCCCCTAAATAGTTTCACTTCTGTCTCCCTGAGACTGACCTCATCTTCCGAGGACCATCTTGAGCCACATCCATTTCCCTGCCAATGACATGCCTTCATTCCAGTTTAGTAATGTCAGTGGTGGCAGACTGTGGAAGTTTCTGGGTGTGCTGGCGAAGAGTCATTTTGACTACAGTGAGGGGCGAAAGACCTGCTCACAGTGGGCGGCACCCTGCCCCCAACACCCGCTGGGATCCTGGGCTGCGTAAATGGAGAAAGGCAGCTGAGGGTCAACAAGCCTTCGTCCCCCTCTTCTCCGTATGTCACCATCTGCTCCGAGCTCCTGGCACCTCCCTGTCCCCACTGTGATGAGCTGGCTCTCGCTCTGTGAGCCAGAATGAAGCAAAGTAAAACCCTCCTCCCTTACGTTGTTCGAGCCAGGATATTTTATCACAGCCACAGGAAAAGTAGCTAAAATGTATGCGTGCGTGTGTGTGTGTGTGTTTTATACATATAAAATCATTTCTCTATACAATCATCTATCTATAAAAATCATCTATCTATCTATCTATCTATCTATCTATCTATCTATCTATCTAAAATCATGCTTTCCTTATCAGTTCCTCTGTGCTTAGACAGTCAGGTTGTTTCTATAATTTTACTGTTATTGCCACAATGAACACTGATTTTTCAATATTGTCTTGGAGTGGATGTCCAGAAACTGTACAGTTTTTGTCGGGGGAAGGGGATCATAGATAGGATCTATTTCTAGGTTATTAGGAAAAACCTCTATACTGACTTCTTCAGTGGCTACTTTATATTCCCGCCAGCAGTGCCGAAGAGCTTCCTTTCAGGGAGAAATGCTTTTAAATTAGTTTTCATCTGATTTTCAGCCCTGTGCTTTAGAAAAGCCCTTTGACATGCGCTGGCGAGGGGACCCGCCCCACCTTCTCCCAGGCAGCCTGCTTTCCTTAGAGATGTCTGGTAAGACCAGCAGGTTCAGGGCTGGTATGCGTCTTCTGAGGCAATCCTAATCATTTCAAACCCTGTGCCCAATTTTAAACTATCATAAGAAAATTTCCACTTTTCATTCATTCATTCATTCATTCATTTATCTTTTAAGTGTGCAGGTGTGAGTGTATAGGTGCATGTGGGTGGGTGTGGGTACTTGTGGGTGTGCAAGAGGACAAGCGTGTGTGTGCTTACAGAGGCTCAAGCGTGACTTTGGGAATCATACTGAATTGCTCCACCTCCTTATTGGTTTGCTCTGGGGTTTTCCAGTCTCCTCCTTCCAGGGCCAGAAGTGCAGGCCACTGCCATTTCTGTTCAACATTTTCCCTCGGGACCTAGGATCTGAACTCAGGTCCTTTTGCTTGTGACACAAAGGCTTTAACCCCTGAGCCATCTCTCCAGCCCCAAGAGAATGCCCAGCACACCAGGAATCTTGTCAATCACGAGAGTGGTTTTGATGTTGGCTCTGTGCTTTTTCCTCAGCATCTAGGAGAGCTGGATGCTTTTTGTCCATCTAGAGTTGTCTTTTCAGGTGTGGTCGGGAAAGGGGGTGCTTCCTGCGGCTTTGAAGCGGTGGCTGTAGACAGCTGTGCCCACCACAGGGCCTGCTTCCAGCAGGGTCCTGATCCTATGTTTCTCATCCCAGGTGCTCAGCCTGGGCACGTGGTACCCTTTGCTCCCACAAGCTGGACGGCAGCCTGAGCTCCAAGTTGCTTCGGATGCTCCGTGGCATTTTATTGTTAGATGTCCCTGAAACATCCTTATTTTCAAGACTAACATTCCAGCTATTGACTCGGATGGCCCCAGTTCAAGCAAGTTCTCGGTCTACACGTCAGTCATCGTGACTCTCAACCGCACCAAGCTGCCATTTTTCTAAGTTGAAATCCTGTTAGATGTTAGCAGCTTCCACGACCAAAAATTATGACCGGGCAAAGTTTGTTTGGTGTGAGAGTTGTCTCATTCTCTGTGGGGTTGGGAAGCTGGGAGCTAGGTCTCCCAGGAATAAATGGGCGGAGAATTTGTTAGTGGCAGTGACAAACAGGATGTGTCTGTCACCTTTACAGGACTGTTGGCAAAACACCTGAGACGACCAGTTCGTCGTGAGTGCAGGTTTATTTTAGCTCACAGCTTTCCAAGTTTCTATTCATGGTCACTGGGCTCCCCTGCTTTGGACCTGTGGTGAAGCACTATACCATGCTGATAACTGAGTGTTTAATGCATGTGCCTTTGGGGATCCTTGCCTCAACCACCCACAGGCTAAGGAAGTGGCAGATATCAATGAGATAGATACCCAAATTCCACATGAAAGTAACAAATTAATATAGGAATGAATGGAGTGATCCACTTTGGCGAAGAGCCTAGTGAATTCTCACGGGCAGTAACTGACTTGAATCCAAAATCCATGAAGGATTCTGTTGTTTCCTGAAGCAGGAAGCTCAGAGCTTGAGTGTTTGGATGGAGGAAGGAAGACAGGGAGCCAATGAACTTCGTCAAGTGCACAGAATGAGTCTCACTGCTCTGAGTCATGTGGTCCGCACAGAGTGAGGAAGAGGAGATGACAGCACCAGCGAGGTAGGAAGGTGGAAATGTGGGCTACGTATGTTGGTCCGGGCAAATGTTTGAGACATACTGCTGAGTGGGAGACATGAGCACATCCCATACAGAAGATGAACATCACGCCCAGACCACAGTCGCCACGTGTCTTCACGCAAAGCATCTGGGGACCTTGTGCACAACCAGTTTTCCTCTTTCGTACCATCCCGCAGGTCAATAGACGCTCCTGGGTGGCCGCGCCTGCATTTCGTTCTTCCCGCTGCTATCCGTGTCCTGTGGCCACGAGCTTTCTAAACCTCTGTATTTCCATCTGTGAGAGATAAGTAATATCTGTGTGCCCTGTAAGACTAACATACGACACACAAGAAACGAGAGCTGAAAATAAACAGCTATGATTTTACTATTTTGTGTTTTACATGCAGAAAATCTCTCTCTCTCTCTCTCTCTCTCTTAACTCCAAGTTCCACATGAAAGCAACTGAAAATAAAGAAACAACTGGAACGATCCTTATTCATGGAGAAGCTAGTGAATTTCTGTGGATAGTAACTTACTTGAATCTAGAATCCATGAAAGGCTTCTATCCTGCTTCCCGGAAGCTGGAAGCCGTTGTTTTTCTCGATGGCCATTTATTCTGCCTTGTCTTGCTTCCTGTTGACTCTGCGCAGAGCATGCCTCCTGTGATAGAGGGCAGGGAGCCCCTGCTTCTCCGCTTGCTGCAGCCCCTGTCACCGAGCGCTGAGCATTTGCAGGGACGCAAGTAGCTGGGGTGATGGCGACTCTCATCCTCAGAGTGGTCCTGGTCTCCAGGCGGGCCAGAGGATGGCAGTTTTGAGGCCAAAGTGGTGGTGGAGTGGAGATGATAGTCAATAGAGTGGACTGAGGTTCACTCCTTCCTTAATTTGCAACGTGTTTCAGATGCGCCTCCTGAGAGTGGGTGAGTGTGGGAGTGGATCCAGCCAAGCCTGAAGGGCAGAACACAATCCAACCGCCATCTTGATTTCAACGTGGACAGAGAAATCGCAGCTCCTGGGCATTGTAGCTAACAAACACCATTGGCTAAAGCCACAAAGTTAGTATAGTTCGCTGCCCATCGGCAGATAACCTCAGGACCTTTAAAGGATCCACGCCAGAACACAGCTTCTAAGAGCCGCTTCCCGGTGTACGACATACTATATATAAAGCATAATCTAAATTTGCTTAGGCTTATGGCTCTGTGCCCGTGGGTGAATATTTGCTAGGTAATATTTGCCCAAATCATTACCCGCCTGTTTGTGTATTTAGGCGTCTCATCCCTCATTTCTCCCTATAATGAGCATTTTATTTAGAGGAAGTCCCTTCCCTGCTTTCTGGCATGGAACCCCCCCCCAGGCAAGGACTTGGGCAGTCAGCTGCCTTGCGCTTGTTTGTGGGGTGAATCACTCGCTCCAGGCTGCCTTCAAGGCAAGGGATATGAATTATGGAAGAAATCATAGCCAACATTTCTCTTTTCTCATAAGACTCTATCTACTGGGAAACCAGAAAATTCTTTCTTTTTCCAGTTTACTGTTTTCCAAGGGCCTGCACACCTCTGTCAATTTGCCCAGCACTGATTGGAAAGATGCTGTGTGACAAGCGTAGCTTGCAGTTCCTTTTCTGAGCTCAAGGCTGCATGCATGATGTATCTACGGCATGTGTGCATACGTGTGGGTGGATGATATATGTACTCTTACTCTTGCTCAATATGATTATTTCTAGAGAAGGTGTAAGGCAGGGTACATGTTCAGCAAAACCACGAGTGGGCCAAAGCCCACAAAATAGGCGATGATACTTATTCTGTTACGCATCATGTTCTCTCAGTCTCATCCCTGTGGGAAGCCCTGACATTTCTATTAGATGTCTCGAGTTCTCTACTAAGAGTCTGGATAAAATATCCAGAATTTCTCTCTCAAGGATCTCAAGGCTGGAAGCACAAGAGGGACATTCAGGCAAAGGTGCTTCCGTCCTCTGAGCCCCTCTCCTTGGCTGGGCAGGGAACCACCCTCCTCTTGTGGCCTCTGAAGACCATCTCGGTGTGTCTGTGTCCTCATATCATTTGGTAAGGATGCCAGTTGTAGTGGGCGGAGGCCCACCCTTACGGTTTCACTGTACCTCAAAAGGCCCTATCTCCAAATGTGCTCTCCTGATCTCTTTCTATGTTCTAAATTCTGTGACAGCAGGCTGAGACATGATAGTTCATAATGGCCTTTCTCTTGGAATGTCATTTTGCCAGGTTCAATAGAGACTAGCACAAGTAGAGAACTCCCTGGAAATGTCACAAATGATCTCTGGGAGTGACTGATTCCAGGGCACTACGCCCAGGGTGGGCCCACCAACGTTCCCTGGAGTTCAGATCCGTGGAAACGGAGCCACTTCTAATTTCCCGAAAGATCCAAGGAGACACAGTAAAACCCAGAATCCATTCTTTCCTCCAGACATTTCCAAGATCAGTCAGTGCCCTAAGAAGCCAAGGAGAGCTTCATGCCATGGGATGGGTGGGCTCTTACGAGACACAGCCTCAACATAGGCAGGGCCACCGTGTGCCCCACCCCTCTGTCTTCTGAAAAGATCCAAGGAAAGCAAAGAGTCAGGTTGGCATTTCTCATGCTTCCTGCAAGACCCCTCTTTCGTGTTCCACTGTATTAACTCAGGAAGGACTGAACCTCAGAAGTAGTCCAAGTCTGTTCTTACAGTGAGACACGCACAACCTATTCAAGGTGCAGGGACAGTGACCAGAAAACTGGACAGCCGGGGAGCAAGGGCTCTGTAGTAACATGGTGTGACGACATATCCTGTCCAAAATTTGGTGAGGTGCTAACTCTTGTTCTGACTGCGTTTGGAAATGGGATACCATCATTTTACTGTAACTCTTAAAAATGTGTTAGAAACATAGCCCAAAATCAATTTCTTGCTAATGCTTAGAAGTGGCGCCTCTGCAATGTAATTGGGCTTAGATGAGATCATAAGGGTGGGGCTCCCGCGATGACATCGGTGGCTTTGTAAGAATAGCAAGAGAGACTTGAATGAGCAACTCCTTGCTGCTTCTCACTGTGTGATGCCATCTACCATCGGACCCCAAGGCCATGTCTTAGAGTTCTTGACACTTCAGATTTGGCAGATATTCATTCTAAATTGTCCAGTCTGTACCATTTAGTTACAGTAACAGAAACGAGACATGGGGGTTATGAAGAAGTAATTATGGGTAAATGAGAGCATATGGATGGGGTTTTGATCTCATATGATTAGTGTCATTTAAGAACACATACCCAGATCTTTCTCTGTATCTCTCTGTCTCTATCCCTGTCTATCTCTCTCTCTCTTATACACACATACACACACAGGTCTTTATTAGAACAAGTAAACAGGTGGCTATCTGTAAGCCAGGAAGAGAACCCTTAACAGAAATCAAAATGGCATATGTTTGATCCTGTTTCCCAGAATCCTAAGACAATAAATATCTATCATTCATGGCCTCCTCTCTATGGTATTTTGTTTCAGTATCCAAGAAGACTTAGAAAAAAATATGAAAGAACACCTCTGAGGCTGCTCTATGGCTGGGAGGATCATAGGCATAGACCCTCAGGCAGTTGCTCTGTCAGACCTCGGCAGACCCTCAGATAGCCCCTCAGGCAGACCTTCGGGCTGACCCCACCAGGCAGGCAATCCTTCCTTTTAGTTGGTAGCTGTGATAGTCAATCCTGGGTGTCAACCTGACCCACCTGGCGTTAACTAAGACCAGCTAAGACCACCGGAGGAGATTATCTGGACAATACATTTACAATACAATGACCAGCCCCAGATCCAATTGGAACCTCCCTAGGTCTCGTTGGAATCTCCCAGTAGTAGACCAGATAAAAGGAACCACAGAACAGGAGAATGGGAGAAGAGAGACTCTTCAGGAATCCTCCAGCCATGTGGATGGGGGCAACTTAGCCTGCAAGCTTCAGCCACTAGCCATGTCACCCCGTATGAGAGACTGTATCTCCCCTCTGGAACCCTAAGGTGAATAAATTTTTTTTCTTCCTTAAGTTATTTGACATTGGTTGCTCTCTCACAATAGTTAAGAGTAACCATTACAGGAGCAAACCTGTCTTTGATCAGAGAGCTTTATTCTGCTGATCTTCCTGATGAGTTTGCTGCTGAAACACTTCATCAGCTTCTAATGCAGAACAGACTTGGGCTATTTCTGAGGTTCAGTCCTTCCTGAGTTACTGCAGTGGAACACCAAAGAGGGGTCTTGCAGGAAGCATGAGAAATGCCAACCTGACTCTTTTTGCTTTCCTTGGATCTTTTCAGAAGACAGAGGGGTTTAAGATGGTGCTTTTGGGCTCTCTCCTTGTCCTGAGCCCAGCCCCATCCAGCACTTGTGCCTGGACCAAGAACTCAGGTGAACCGAACTCAGTGCTGTGTGCTTATCATTGACTGAGGCTGAGAGACAGTAGAGAGCGACTGTCAAACTGCAACTTGAACATATGGTTCTTTCGTCTTCTGTTGCAGATCGTGAGGCCTCAAAGGTGGGGGTGTGACTCTTCAGCCATTGTGTGATTGCTCCACCTCCTTCCAAACTTCGGGGCTCCTGGCACTTCAAACTCTCCTTAAAAGTTACAACAGTTCTTCTAAATCCACTTTCACTACTGTATTGCAGAGGGATCACATGATTCATGAAAAGACCTCTGGGCACCAAGTCACAAGAGGACAAAGAGATAAAGATAGCAGGAAAGAAGAAAGAGAAAAAATAAAAAGAGAAAGGAAAAAGGAAAGGAAAGGCAGAAATTGAAAGAGGGAAGACAAGGCAGATGAGGGAAGATAAAAGAATCCTTGTATAATTTACACAGATCTTGAAGGTTTTGGCTATGGGCAACATATCTAGCTAAATGTGACTTAAATAAGGGCATTTCTTGTTTCAATAGAAGTTTCAAGAATCACAGTTTAAGGGGATCGATTGTGCTCAGGAGGTTGAAGTTTTGCATTTCTGCCATGGGGTGACGGGACTGTTGCTTTCTGTGTTGGATGGTCCCGTCTGAGCCTCACATTCTTACATCACAATATCGGAAAATGGGATGGTAGCTAGCTATGGGCAAACACAAATCCCGGGGTGCTTTCCTGTAGAAAGCCCTCCTCTTCCAAAACACATCCTTGCCAGGACATCCCATCCGTGGCTGGCTGTTGGCCTTCATGATCCAAGAGGAAAATAAAGTTCTTTTATCTCTTTCAAAGGGTCAGATGCTCAGAGATCAGGATAGAAATCCAAGTCAACCCCCTAAGGAGGAAGACCGAGAAATCTATCTGTTAGAATCATGAGTTACCTAGCAACAGGGATACATTCTACAAAGGATTCACCAATATTTGTCATGCAAACGTCAGAGTATACTTACACAAACTAAGATGGTATGATGTCACCAGGTAATATAATTCCATGGGACCATATCACATATGGTATGTGTGTGTATACACACACACCCCCACACACATATATACATATTTGCATTATGTTAAAATCAGAGATACCTGGATTATCTGGGTTTCCAGGCAAGAGCACAGGTATGTACCAAATTTCCGGAGGAAGGTCCCTTTCCCAGGAGGGAAGCTGCTCCTACCCTTTCTGAAGCAGTGAGAAGTCATTTCCTTTTGTCAGTTGCCTATGGGATGCCAGGACCCCCTGCAGGATCGGTTCTTGTCGCTGTCACAGTGCAGCCTCTTGCATCAGCCCCAGAGCAAGGGGGTGGGGGGGACAGGCGGTTCTTCACAGGAGACATTGTCCAGTGAGAAATGCGTGTCTGACCACAAGGCGCATGCCCTGATGTGACCCCCAAGGCGCATGGCCTGATGTGAATGTTCACTCTGAAGCTTCCATGGGAAACTTAAGCTCCAAATTCATGCGTCCGGGGAGATGGGGCCTTTGGAAACTGCTGGAATTCAATGAAGTCATAAGCGTAGGGCCCCAAGACAGGATGGTGGTTCTGCAAGAAGAGGATGAGGGAGCTGAGCTGCATCCTTTTTCTCTCACTGATACCTTCTGGCCAGATGCTGGACAACGCTCCTGGCCGATGCTCTGCAGCCTCTTGGCTCTCAGCCTGCAGAACCACCTGCTAAGTGGATCCGTGATCGTTATGAATGTACCTAGAGTCCGATGGTTAGTTACAGCTGCAGCAAATGTATCAGGTCTCCTGGGTGCACATTTAGAGTAAAATAAAAAAAGCAAAGTATTACAAACTCAACAGTAAGGGGAAATTATTCCCTCTTAATCACTCACAACGAAGGAAAATGCTTTGTAGAAACTTCTCTTCCCAAATTTCTGCGTGATCTTACTGGCCATTGGACTGTAAACCCATTCCTAGCTGAGAAGGTGAAACTCTCATATTTTTAGCTCCTGTATTATCAGCAGAAGAAAAGGACAAGGTGTGGCCCTGTGCAAGTGGTCAGCCTTTTTAGCCACTTTGCAACAGATGTGACCTTCCAATGAAACCTGTTTTCAGGACACTTTTGAAAACCTACAGACACACTCACTGCTGGGCACGTTCTGATACACAGACACACTCACTGCTGCACAGTTTCTGACACTCATAAACTTGTACATGCATTCTTTCTACATACATACACACATGTGTGCACATGTTCTCACATGTATATTCACTTCTCTCTCACACACACACATACACACATTTTTTCACACACATCTGTATGCATACACATGCACACTCTTAGCTTCTATTGAAAAGAAGCATCCAGGACCTGATTTATTCATTTTGCAGATGTTGTAAAACTCTAATTCATGATTTAGTTCTCAACATGTTATGTCAACTACAATTAGGTAATTACAAAGAAATGGAACTATTCCCTCCATTTGTTGAAAATGTACTTCTTTTTTTCGTGCATGCACGCATGCATGTATGTATGTTTGCATACAAAGGGGTGCTCGCATGTGTGTGCATGCATGGGGAGGCCTGCAGTTGATGTCAAAGGAATCGCTCTTGATTACTTTTTACATTAATCAATCATTGAGGTAGGGTCTCTAGCCAGCTTGCTCTGGGATCCCCTGATTCCACCTCCTAAGCACTAGAATTACTAGCAGGGCACCATTCCTGCTTGCCTTTACATGGGTTCTGGGGGATTTGAACTCTGGTTTTCATGTTTGTGTGGCAAGCACTTTAATCACTAAGCCATCTTCCCAGCCCCTGAAAATACAATTCTGCTCCTGTAGCTGAATAAGCAGTTTTCTCTTAAATGACTTACACTCATCAAAACTGTTTCTACAATTCACATAGGTAGCTGGGCTTGGGACTTCGCCTAGGCGCCTCCCCCCCCCCCTTGACTACTCTATGACTACATGCAAATTCACTTGTTAGATTCACAGCTCTTGGTGCATTTCAGACTGGTATCCATAACACCACATGGCACAATTTTGTTCAGAGCTGCTTGTGAGCTCATGTAGGCAGTTGTCCATGGGCTTCTGCACCCTAAATCTCCATCAGTGTGGGAAGGAGTTCCAGGCCAAGACATCTAAAACCTGGGACTGATTCCAATGCCCCCTTATGGCGACCGTGACTCCCAGCTGAACTCTTGTTGTAAGCAATGACATCTTTCATCATTTAAATAATTAGGTGTCTATAGCAAAATGTGCAAAATGTTTCTACTAAGTTTAATTGGGAATGATAACATTGAGTCTTAGCAGAATGTTTTAAATTTTAATATCTAATTAGTGCCAATGGACATCATTTTCCCCCGAATTGAAAATCATTCTGGCACGAGAGTTGGATGAATGTGTTTTCTTTGACTTGTTTTTGGATCCCCTCCATTATTGTTAGAATACTGCTCCACATTTTTGGCCGTCCACGAGAACCATGAATCACAAGAACTTACCAGTTAGCTCCTTCAGTTATAATCATGATTCATCCGTAGAAGCGATTTTTAATGCTTCCCGAATTGGCTGTCGCCATATGAAAAACTGCATCATGTTGTGATTCTGTATTTGTACCAAATACTGTGAAACCGTGCTTGGGAAACACAGTTTTTGAATATTTTGGATCATTGAGTGACATTCTTTCATCTGAAGGAGAATATATTGTTTAAGGAAAATTATAAAGAAAAAAACCCACAAACTCTTAGGTACTTATATTCAAAGGGATGCATGCTCAAAATGAATTTTCAATTATACATACTTCTCTCTGTTCTCTGATGGACACTTTTAAAACCCAAAGCCTTATTTTTTTCCCAATTGTGTCCCTGTGGAGGACAAAGGGTGACTTCAGGAATCATTCTGGATTACTTCTACCTCCTTTTTGATTTGTTCTGGGATTTCCCAGGCTTTGCCCATCAGGGCTGGACATACAGGCTGCTGCTGTTTCTGCCTGGCATTTTTATGTGGGACCTGGGATCCAAACTCAGGATCTTCTGCTTGTGAGGCAGAGTCTTAACCCCTGAACCATCTCTCTAGCCCAAGCCTATAGGAATTTCCTCCAAAGATCCATCCTCTCCTGGAAATGGGAAGTATGTTCATAATATCCAGGAAGTAAACAAGACTCACAAGTATCAGGAAGTTCCTGAAACTTATAAGACTCACATGTGATTCCCCCTCAAGCTTCTGTAAGTAATAATTCTGGTAGAGAAGAAATTCTGAGAGGCCCAGTTGTCATCAAGCAAGTCAAATTGTGACCTTCAGGGATGAAGCATCTGTGAGCTGTCACTCAGGTTGAATGAATTTTGTTTGTTATGTAGCTACCAGTGACTTAGACATCTCCTGTGAATACTATATCAGCCATGTTCTGTAAGTCCCATCACCTAATGGGTTTATTAAGGTGGGTTTTAGTGATAGTTTTCTTCATCTGTTGTTGTTGTTGTTCTTTTGGGAGTAAGTTTTGGTGATGTGTCATGGTTTGAAATGTGTCCCCATGCGTTTGGGAAGATCATGCACCTTTGTGAGGTGGAGCCTTGCTGGAGGGAGGCAGTCACAAGGGGTGAACCTTGAGACGGATGAGTCCCACCCTACCTCCAGGAGAAGTCTGCCTTTGCAGCAAGCAGTCTTGCAGCTCTCAGCCTCTAGGATAGGAGTGACTTAGCCTGACTATAGCTTCAGCCGCCAGCCATGCCACCTCCATCGTGAAAGACTGTATCTCCCCCTGGAACCATCAGCTGAATAAATCTCTCTTTCTCTTTTACTGTTGCTTGACTTTGAATGCTCTCTCGCAGCAACACACAAAGAGTAACCATGCATGCTGTCTCCCTGAGAAAAATCGCACATCTTCACAACCATCGGGTGACTTTTCTGTCCTATGTTCTTGAGAACTCATGTGTTCAGAGTTTTTAAAGTTTCACCATTACTTATAGGCTGTATGATCTTTTTATCTTAGCCGATCAAACCCAGTCTCTTTTATATTGTATGAGAGTGGTTAATGAGTGTATTGACTTCAGTGAGAAGCACAGACGCCTGTTAACTGCTTAGTCTTTGTGTGTGAATGCTCATCCTCTACCTAGTTCACTGGCCTGCAGCAGACGCAGTCTCACACGGGTGGTTCTGTCTGATGTCCTTCCTGCTGCTTATTTCCTGCTGTGGTGCAGAGATGAGTTACTGTTGCAGTGAGCGTGTAATTGGCTGCTTGTAAAGCACTGAGTGTCTTTCCTCTACAGAGTCGGTCTGCCAACTCCTGGCTTAGATAAGGTTCACATGGGGTTTGGAATGGAAACCAGTATTTATCAGAGTCACTATTTTTTAGGTTTGCTGTGATAACAACAGCTCTCCCTCCGTTGTCCTTCCTGTCTGCAAACCGCCTCTAAAACAAACAAACCAAGAGAGGAAGGTCTCTTGGCACTTTGTGTGCTTGGCGAAGTGCCCTCAGCGGTTGGTGAAGGCTTCGGGCTTGGGTCTCGTGTCCCCGGGAACAGGGAGAAGGGGTTCCGATGCACATGTGCTGCAAGGTGGTGTTCCTCCAGGAGTCGAGTGGTGTCATCCGGTCCTTTGTCCCCAATGTAAGGAGGTTGCTGTGTAACCATTTGGGACAGTCTATCCTGGAGGAAGTCTCAGAAAGTTCTTGAAACTCATTGAAATCACAAGATCGCCCCCCAAAGTTATGGGAGCAGTAAGCCCTTGCTGGGGAGAGGCATGGGGGGCGCTTTACAGCCAGCTGAGCTGCCTGGAGGAGACTCTCTGAGGGTCCCGTTGTGAGTCACTCAGGCTGGGGTGGGTTTCTCCAGCAAGGCGGCTGCCTTTGAGTGGTCCCTGCTCCTATAAACAGCCCCTCACCCGCGTTCCTGTGAGCACCTCCAATACACTCATCAGTTTGCCAAGCGGATTTTGGTGCGATCCTTACTTTGGTCTGTCGTCGAATCCTTGTGTGGAATGAGTAGATGTGTGGTGACCGCTCCCAAGCAGTGTCCACACAGCAGCATAGCTGTCAGCGACCTTTCCACACCGCTGTGCCGGAGGCTGGCCGGCCCGTGCCACCCTTGCTGGAGAACAAAGGGATCATCCTGTCCAACAGGCTTCTCCTCCTCCTCTTCCTCCTCCCCCTCCTCCCTCCCCAGCGCAAGCTCAATCTGATAAAAACAACCGGATGCCAACTTTGCATTCTTGCTTCTTTCCCCTGTGAAATAGGAGCAGAGATGTTTCTCTTTTGCGACGGCTTTAAAACTGATTCCCATGTGGAACTCTGGAATGTGATTTCTCTTCCCATCAAATCACTTCTACACGGCCTCATTTTATGGTCACACATTATATCTTATGTTGGGAGAGGAAAACATGTGCATGTAGAAGGGGGTCTGGCGAGTTTTGCCATCTCGACAGATGGTTGGGCCGAGAGGCCGCAGCTTGCCCAAGCTGGAGCAGCGATTCCCATCATCTGCTGCCCAAAGAAGCTGTGAGGTAGGGACAGGGACGTGGGCCCAAGGAAGAACGAGCCAGAAAGACCATGTGTGGAGGGAGAAGACTGAGAGTTTCTACGGATGGTGAGACTCTTACCTCGAAGGCTCTCTCAGGGCGGATCTCACCCCAAGTGTTGGAAGGTGGGGGTGCAGGTCTTCTAGTGAGGGTGACTGTATACTCGGCTGCTGTGTCGACCACTCAGTGAGAAAGCAGAGAAGCTGCTGAGACCGTCACCCTAGGTGGTCCTCGGGGTAGAAGGGACACTGAGGTGGACTGAAGCCAGCGTGCTGGAGTCCCACGTCTGCTGTCGCAAGTCACCATGAAACTGGACACCGCAAAACAACGGTGACTTAATACTATGGCTCCTGAGCTCCGTGGTCCAAGGTGGAGGGGAATGGTTCTGTTTGGGGGTTCAAGGGAAGAGCAGGTGCATGTCTCTCTTCTGATGTCTCCAGGCTGTTTGTTGTCTTGGTGTGCAGAGATGTCACCCTGGTCTCCGCCTCTGTCTTTACACTGTGTATGTGTCTGCGTCCAAGTTTCCTTTTTCTGTGCAGCCACGAAGCAATGGGGAGGTCCAGATGAGCTCATCCTAATGCCATTACATCTGCAAAGACCACATTTTCAAATAATGCCACACTCACGGCTTCCAGGGGTTAGACCTTCAGGGTCTTTCTGGGAATGGGATGGTGGGAAACACATTTCTACCCAGTATTCAGCATGTTTTGAACTGGAGGATACTGTGCACAAGTGTCTGCAACCTTGCCGCTCACTCTGCCCCAGTGCATTTGCGTGCCTGCACACACACACAGCAGTCACACACATACACATGCATGCATGAGAGAGATACGTACACACAGATACACATGAGGGATACATACACAGACACATACAGATGTACACATGAGAGACATATACACGTAGACATGCATGTTCATGCTCATACAGAGACATGGATGCATACAGTCATGCATACCCTAGACAGAAAGAGATGCATACACTCAGACACATACCCACACACGGAGATATACATATATGCACACACATGTACATAAATACATACACATGCATATGAGAGACAGATACATAGACACACACAAGCATACACAGAGAGAGATATAAACATGCAGACACACACACACACACACACACACACACACACACACACACACACACACGGGACCTGAACCAAGAAGTGCCATCTTATATATGTTCCCATTTTGCACTTATTCACTTGTCCACGCCAAGAAACACCAGATAGACTGTCTGACCCAACTGTGACTCTAGCCATAAACAGTCAGCTCCAAAGTAGAGAATACTCTACATTCCGGAGCCACCACTAGCTGGGAGGACAGGCTTTGAATGATAATGTGTAAAGATTATGAACGGAGCAGGTGAAACTGTCCAATCAGAAGCCAGTCACTAACTGCTCAAGGATTCCAAGGGCCATGAGTAATGTAAGGGGTACTAGAAACTGCTTATCTGCCTATGGGATACTTGAAACTGCTGGGGGTCGGAGCTGACCAATCCCCACATGCCTTTGCCTCAGTTTACCCAATCATGTATCTGCTAGGTTAGAAATCCCCTCCTCCTATAGAAATAACCTATAAAAGTCCTTGTGAAACAAAGACTGAGGCTCTCAGGTGATCTGCTGCGTCAGTGACGGCGGGAGCCAGGTTCGAGCTTGAATAGAAAGGCCTGTGACTGCATCGCTGTGGGCTCCATGGTCTCTTGGGATTCAGAAATCTGGGCACAACAACACACACAGCGGTCTGTACAGAATGTTGCTTCTGGGGCCCAGCACAATCTAGGAAGTTTCTCTCCACCTCCCCCCTCCCCCCAGACCATTCTCTGAAACACTCTTGCCTCTTTCCTCAGTTCTTTCTCCAGCCCGGGTGGGTCTAGTATGGTGGCTGGTCTCTGCTGGTGAGAAGGAAGAGCCAAGGGTGGCCAAAACTCCAAGGAGTTTGACTGAGCGATTCCACCTTTTATTCTGGTGTTTAGAAGGTGTGTGTGTGCGCCGGTGGGAGAGGCATGGATGGTGGTAGCAGGCTGGCTGTGGAAAGGTGAGTTTAGGTTTCTGTATCTAAGTCTGAAAGAGGAAGGAGGGGAGAGTAAGAGAGGGATGAAGAGGAAAAGGAGAAAAAGGGAAGGAGGAGAAGGAGCTTGAAATTTGGAGAAGGAGGGGGAGAGCGGAGAGTGGGAGGAAAAGAGAAGGAAGTCAAGAAAGGGAAAGAAGGAGAAAAGAAAGAGGATGAGGAGGAGGGGAAGGAGGAAGAAGAAGGAGGAAGAGGAAGAAGAAGGGAAGGAGGAAGAAGAAGAGGAAGAGGGAGAGGAATAGAACAAGGGGGAGAAGGAAGAGGGAGAAGGATGAAGGAGGAGGGAAGGAGGAGGAGAAGAGGAGGGGGAGGAGGGAGAGGAGGAAGGCAGGGGAGGAGAGAGGAGGAAGAGGAGGAGGGGAGGGAGAGGAAAGAGGATGCAGTGCCCTAATTCCTTTCAAGAGCAGGGCGCGCAGGCACACAGCAAGCCGTCAGTCAGCTCCTTGAGCCAGGTGCTCGGGATGTGAAAAAAGACAGGTTGATTCACGTGCTTCGCTCCTTGGTGGAGGGCACACCAGCTCCCGGCGAAACTGACCAGGCGATGCCCTTCCTGATGGCCCATGCATCGTCAGTGTCCGTCACCGTGTCGGGACCAGGAGCAGCCACGCTAGGCTCTTCCCTGCCCCCTGCAGCTGTTGGGAAGGAACCGGTGGCAGGGTCTCATCTCACAGAACAAGTAGAGGAGGGTCCACATTACTGTATGGGTGCAGGAAAGGGCCCCTGACCAGGGATGGAGCCCCTTCTTCCTTCCACTGCATCCTTTCAAGGGAAGAGCTGGAGGTGCCTTGCACGTGACAGCCCCCCTTAAGGTTGGAAAGTGAAACATGGGGTCCAGATATTTACAGATGCCATTGTGAGCTAGAACACAGCTGGCCTGTGGGGCTGGCACTGGATCTAGGAACCAAGAGACACACAAGGCTGCGTGACAGGAGAGACGCACACAGGTTTTAGCATCTTCACATGTACGTGAGAATCCTCACAAGAAGGAAGTCTAAAGAAAGGAACCCCAAGGTGCCCTTATAAGAAATATGTGCAGCTGGAGAGGTGGCTCAGGGGTTAAGCCTCTGCCTCAAAAGCAGACCTGAGTTCAGATCCTGGATCCCACCTGAAAACACTGGACAGAAAGGCAGTGGCCTGTATTTCTGGTCCTGGAAGGTGGGTGTGGGAAACTTCAGAATGAAACAATAAGGAGGTAGAGCAATCCAGGACCTCTACAGATATACACAGGACACTCTTCTATACACACACACACACACACACACACACACATACACTCACTGACATCTTCACACGGAAAGAAAAAAAAAGAAAGAGAGAAAAAAAGAGAAAAAAAGAAAAAGAAAGAAAAGAAAGAAAAGAAGGAAAGAAAAGAAAAAGAAAAAAGAAAAAAAGAAAGAAAAAGAAAGAAAAAGAAAGAAAAGAAAGAAGGAAAGAAAGAAAAAAAAAAGAAAAAGAAAGAAAGGAGGGAGAGATGGAGGGAGAGAGGGAGGAAGGGAGGGAAGGAGGGAAAGAAAGGAAGGAAGGAAGAGAAAGAAGCAAAGAAAAATATGTGAAGGAACAGCTGACCCTCTAGACTAGGCAATTCATTCTAGGGGTGTCACAAAGGGCTATGCTGGGATGCACTCATAAGCCAATAAAACACAGTTTACTCCAGGAGGTTTCATTATCTAGTTTCATTATCGCCCCAGTGAGCAGATCTGGTATTGAAACGACTTTCCTGCTTGAGTACCGAGACTGGCTCCTTTCAGAAGCTCTCCAGAGCCCGTCACCATGGAGGACAAGTCAACGCCCTCGCCTGACTTCCAGCTCCTTGGGGGCGGGGGTGTGCTCAGAGGCTGGTCCTGCACGGCTCCCTGGAACTCCCAGATGCTGTTCCCGTGAAGTCATGGTTACAAATCACACGGTGGGAAAGCTCCTTTGGAAAACTCCAGGTTTGATGCATCCAGTTCCCAGGTGGAGGCTTCTATAGAAAAGACTATTTTTACAAAGCTTCGCTGACTCTGGAAATCATCACTGGAAGAAAATTTGATGTGAAGGATGAAAAATGACACCTTGATCTGAACAAGGCTGAACACCTCATGCTGATTGGCCATAATTCTTGTCCATTCTCACGGGGCTATAACTGCTTTACATATTCACAGTATTAACATCTATGATATTTCTGATACATTTGTCTCATTTTGTTCTTTAACGTCTCCCCATTCTTTTGATGTGTGGACATTTCAATTTTTATGACTTCTTTCTTCATCAGTGATTTCCTTCGTTATTTTTTAATGTTCAGAAGTTTGCTTTTTCATCTCAAGATCAAAGATGTTTTTGGCAAGCTTTTCATTATTGACATTTTTTTAATCCACTAGGAATTCTCCTTGGAGTATAGTGTAAAGGTGGAGCTCCAATTTTTTTTCCTGTAAATATTTTATCAGTTCTTCTACTCTACTTCATTAAATTATTATTTCATCTTTTCACTAAGAATTATAATCCATATCGTATAATAGGAAGAACTCATTTACTTGAGATACTCAAAAGTGTGTATTTTGTTCCATCTTTCTGTTTGCTAATTATGCAGAATGATTATTTATTGATTTAAATATTTTGTTTGTTTATTCATTTGAGAGAAGAGAAGAGAGAGAAGAGAGCAGAAATAGAGGGAGGGCCAGAAAATGGATTTTTCTTCTAGAACATCAAAAAGGAACTAGCTTCATAGACTGTCAGTAGAAAAGTAACCCTGGAGCTTACTGTAACACACAAAGGGACACAAGACTCATCTCCATGGAAGGTTTTGTGTTTTCATGGTTCCAAACAGACTACAAAGGCATGTGGGTTGAAGAGAAAAATAACCAGCTGACAGGTGCACTTTCTGAGACATGCAGTGTACACGGAAGCCTGTCTTGGTTGTAGCTGTGGCCATTCCTTCCCTGGACGATTGTCTCATTCACACATGCAGGCGCATTCATGCATACACAGTTCACACACACTAGTATTCATGCGCATGCACGTACACTCACATCCACACACACGTACCTATGTACGTGCATACGCCACTCACACTCAAATGATATGTACAGTCATACACACAAATATGCATGCATACGTACACACATGTACTCACGTTCATACACAAATATTCATGCACATGCACATACACTCACACTTACACATGCTCTCACACATTCGTACACACTATATGCATGTACATGTGGACACACACTCAAGTGCACACAGACACACACACACACACACACACGAACAGATGCACATAGTCCCTCGGGCTCCTCTGTGTCTCTGCACAGCAGCAGTTCCAGAGGCTGGCATCAGACTCCTGCTCTAGCGCTCACCAAGTCAGCAACCCGCATCCAGGGGCCTGTGTTTAGGAGCCCCATGCAGGGTTGGAAGCAAGAGGAGAATGGGGAGAAGGGGCCATCTGCAGGAGCCCCTTTCAGTTGGCTCTGAAGATTCTATTCTAGACCCCAATGCATCCAACTGTCTAAAAGGAATCTGCGACGGAAGCAGCAGGACACGGGGGGACCTTCTGTTTGCCTGTGCCACGCCCACCTTTACATTAACCCTCAAAACCTGACCCAAGAACCTCTTTCAGCCGTGTGCACTGGTCTCGAGAGTTGTGATGGAGAGATTCGCCTCCAGTACCAGCTGCTGGTTGAGCTGCCTTCTGCCTGGCTCCCTGCCAGCCCCCAATGCCACCCAGCCTGCTACAGATGCTACCGTCCCGGGCAGTGTCGGCAAAGCCCGTGGCAACTCCACAGCTGTGAAGTTGCAGCTCCCGGAGATGATAATGAGAACTAGATTTATTAACACCATGAATCAAAGTCTGCACCCTCTATGATTCTTTAGCGGGGGCAGAACTGTGCTTCTAGAAGGTACGAGCCTTGAAGCACTGGCGGTCCAACATTTTGACATCCTCCTCTTCCAGGGGGACTCAATGCTCAGGTCGGGATTCCTGACACATGGCTTTTCTTCTCTGGGGGATTCTATTATTAATAATTATTTATTGTTTAGATAGCAAAGAGAGACTCTGAATAACCTTCTCCCTGTTTTGCTGTGGTAAAACACCAAACCCAGGATCCTGTCAATGTGTGTGTGTGTGTGTGTGTGTGTGCATGTGCGTGTGTGTGTGTGTGAGAGAGAGAGAGAGAGAGAAAGAGAGAGAGGGAGAGAGAGTGTGTAGTGGACACATATGCACTTGCATGTGGTTCTCTGTCATGTGGAATTGTTTCAGTTTTACAAAGTTTTTCTCAGTTTATAGTTGAATCCCCCATTCTCCCACTACCATCCACACCCCATGTGTGCCCTGATCTATTAACCATCTATGTAGTTTTCCCTTTCAAGCACGCTACATAAATGCGACCATACAGTACATGGTCTGTTGAGACTGGCATTTTCTATTCACAGTAATGCCCTTGAGAACCATCCGGGCAGTGACAGGTCTTGGTATTTCTCTCCAACTAATTGCTACGGCGTGTCCCATGGCTTAGATGTGTCGGAGTCAGCTTAAACACTGACCCGTTGAGAGACTTTCAAAGCTGCTTCTGGCTTAGAGCTGCTCTGGACTGTGCGATTCCTGTGAGATTTCATACTGGTTTTCGTGCAGACATCGTTTCACTTGTCCACACTAAATGTCCAGCCCAAGCGCTCCTGCCAGACCGTAAGAGTTTGTGTGATGAGACCCGTCCCCTAGCGGTGTCTGAGACACCCTTGCTAGCATGGGGGTGTGTCGATGTCACTGCTGACTGTTGCCGCTCTATAAACATCAGTCACACCAAAAAATGACTTTAAACTTCAGTTCCCTGATGGCTATTGAGGTGGAACCTTCTGCCACATACTTATGTATAACCTAATAGTCCTGATGAAATACCTGTGTTGTTTGGAGGATTCTTATTTGGTCCTGTTTGTGTTTATGGTGCTGGCGGCGTCCTTGTGCACTGCCGAGACCTTTCCTTTTCCATGCTGAACACCGGGTCTCCCTGCTTCCCAGGCTAGCCTCACACGGTTCTGTAGCCCAGGCTGGCCTTGAATGTGCTGAAACCCTCCTGCCTTCCGAGTAGCTAGGCTGCCCGCCTGCAAGGTCAGGCCCAACTTCTTCCCGCATTTAGGTTAAATTTGTTTTTACAGTTGGGCCTTCAGAATTCTTCGTTTATGCTGAATGGTGCCTTCTAGATAGGCGGTTTACAAATATTTTTGTTCTTGACCCAACTTGTCTTTGAATGGGGCATTTCAAGAATCAGGCGTTCTGATTTATTCTTTGATTCCTTCATTTTGACACGTCCCGGGGTTTTTGCCTGATCTCAGCTGCGAAGGTTTTGTCCTCTGTTATCAGTAACAGTTTTCTGATTTACTTTCAAAGCTATGCTCCACTTTGAGTTCACTCTTGTGGGGTATTAGGGTCTTCCTGGTGTCCCATGTCCCTTGGTCTTGGGGTGCTTGGTGACCTGACCCCCCATATCTAAAGCTGTTCCCTTGCCTCTCTTCAAGTGTGAGTCCTCAATTGTGATGCAGAGGACCACCAGTCCACGGACTCAAATGTCCCCTCCTGTGGGAAGCCACATTGTGGTGGGGTCCGAGCTCTTCTTGCTGATGCTTGGCATGTCCTGGAAAGAACCTTCTAGCATGGAGGACAACTTGCTATCAAAGTCCGATGCATCAGACAATTTTCCAGCAGGCTGATGGAGCAGCTGAGACAGAGAGAATCACGGGGTGCACAGAAGGGGACACATCCTACCACAAAGCATGGGGTCCGCCATCCATGGCTGGGAACATGCGGGAGCTCCAAAACAAAGCTGGTACAAACCCCTCTGTGATGACAACACTGCACTAGCCTGGTCTGGCGGAGACAGAGCTGCAATTTGAATGTGGCTGTTGCTGTCAGATCTTCCTCAGACAGGTGACAGAAGCACTGCAGCTTGTTCTTGTTTGTGTGACGCCTGAAGTCTCACACACAGGCGGGAAGCAGGCTAGTGACAGGACTCCGCTCCGTGAGGAGATCACCCAGCCAGCTGGCATGGCTACCGTCTCTCTGCTCGACCTCTGCTTTGGACGTCTTCTCTGTTGTGGCTTTGGAATACAGTGTCACTGCCCAGGGACAGTACAGGCCAAAGCAAAGCCTCTTCAGACAGTCCACTGAGAGACTCCCCGGGCAGGGTCCATGAGACCACCGCTGCCAGCACTGAGCTCAGGCCGAGAGCAAGTGTCTGTTGTGAGCAGACCTTCACGACTACGGACAGCGGACAGAAAACTGCAAGTGTGCATCACCCAGCAGGTGGCCGATCCGAGGACTCAAGGGCGCTAATGTGCCAAGAAGCCAGTCCTGGGAATGAAGGGAAGTGTGTCTGACAGAAAGGAGAACGCACCTGAAGGACACTGAAGGGGGAGCAAACCCGAGGACGGCTGCTCCATCTGATCAGCTGAGGGCGGGGGTCGAGGAGACGGCACGCGGGGCGCCATGTCCACCTGTCAGGAATGATCTGTGGATCCGCCCAGGACTCCAGCTGCATCTCGTCTACGGCAGCTCTTAGGTGTTTGCCGTGTGAGTCGAGTTCTCTCCATGGGCCTCATGGGCAGACTGCAGACTGCAGACTGGATCAGCCAGGAGGAAAGAGGCCCGTCTGGAGGTCCAGAGGGAATCTAGGAAGGGATCAAAGGGGCCTTACAAAAATCTTTAAACGTGACTATGGCCAGGGTTGCCCAGCTTCAAGGAGGACAAAACTCGCAAACAAGCCCTCTCACCACATCAACACGATGTTCCGAGTAAGTGTTTCCCAGAGCCATATTGGTGAGGCAAGCCACGTGGAGTGGTGGATACTTGTAAGTGTCCAGGAAACACCACATGGAAGTCACCTGAGAGTCCCCAGTCTGGTGGAGACAAGTCATGGCGCGCTCCAAATAGAACAGCCTGCCCTTTGGTTCCTGCTCATCTGTGCGCATTGCCTCCCTCCATCTGGGTGCATCCACACACATGATCATGACCTGTGTGCAAAGTCAGGCCGGGGTCCTTTGTAAACTCCATACATCAGGGGTCTCTCTGATGACCACATGCAAGTTGATGACAGGCTTGGGGGGCACTAAAAGAGAGAACAGAGGGCAAGATGTGATTTTCCTCCTCTGAGAAGGTTTTGAACTCGCTGTGAGGATGAGGCCGTGAAATGACATCCCAGCATGATGTAACAGTGAAAGGAAGGGATAGGCATGGACAGGAGGAGGGGGTGTGTCTGCACCCCGTTCCAGCTCATTGCTCTTGAAGTCATGCTGACCTTTGGGATGACTAGACGTTAAACCCATCATGCCTGTTGTCATGGTTTGAAATGTGAGTTGCCACCCTGCCCCCACAGGTTCATATGTTTGAATCCTTAGCTGCTGCCAGTATTTGGGAAGGTCACGGTCCCTTAGGAGGTGGAGCCTTGCTGGAAGAAGGCAGTCCCAGGGGGCGGGCTTGAGGTTGGTTATCCCCGCCCTGCTTGAGTGAGCGAATCTGTTCTTGAACTTGCATCCAGCCGCTCTCTGCCTCGGTGATGGAGGTAACTTAGGCCTCCTCAGCCTCTGCCATCCAGCCACGCCTTTGCTGCCGCAATGGACTGTATCACCCCTCTGGAACCGCAAGTGCAATGAATCTCCCTTTCTCCCTTAAGTGGCTTGACTTTGGTGTCTCAGGAGCATAGAGAGTGACAGGCACACGTCTCCTCACCCGACAGCCCCTCTCGAAGTTCTAGCCCCCTCTCAGAGGTCAGAGGGGAAGGCCAGGAAGTGGGACGTGTAACTCTGACTGTCCAAGGCACAGGTCGTTCGAGGTGCTTTTCTCCTCGTTCTCGTCATCTTCCTCATCCAGCCCCAGGCTGAAATAGTTGGTTGGCCATTTTGGCTGTAGGGGACTTCTCTGAAGTCCATCATCAATGGACACATGGACAAGAGTTCTGGCCTCCAGCCACACAGGTAAAGAAAGGCACAGAGGGTAGGGCTCTCCCCGGTGGCTCTTGTTGAGGGAGTAGGAAGCAGCTGCAAGGCACAGAAAAGACCAGAGCACCCTGCAGCCCTGGTGCCCAACAGGGAAACCAATGGACCTGGCACTTCTAATTGCAGCCCCTTGTTATCTTTGTGTGTGTGTGTGTGTGTGTGTGTGTGTGTGCACACGTGCGTGTGCGCGTGCGGTATGTAGGTACCAGTGTGTATATATGTGTGTATACGTATGTGTGTATGAGTGGGAGAGGGCACTGTGTGTGCCTGTGGAGGCTAAAGGGCGACACTGAGAATCATCTTGGGTTGTTCTCTCTAGAATTTTCTAGGCTTCTTCCAGGGTCAGCAGTGCAGGCTGCTGCCATTTCCACTAGGCAGTTTTATGTGTGATCTGGGACCTGAACTTAGGTGCTTCTGCTTGTGAGACAAAGGCTTAACCCTGGGCCATCTCTCCAGCCCCTGTTATCTTAATTTTTTAAGTCTGGTAAAAGTCCCTCCATTCTGGTTAAAGAACCTCTAAAATGACCAAGACTGACAGAACCAAATATAACTGTCAAAGTGGACTTGCTTGGATTTTGAGATTTAAATGATTTAAATTCATTGTAAACATGCATGAAACTGTCAAAGAATAAAAGAAAACCCTAAGACTGGTACCACCAATAAAGCTTTCGCCACTCCTGTCATTCAGCAGGTGGCGGCTGCCCAGGTTTTTAATGCATTTCACTGCTGAGGGGTGGGTGTCTGACACCCAGGGAGTTCTCCTTTACCTGTCGCTGATGTTTTCTGATCCTATGAATGATGGGACCTCTTCTGTGCCCAACTCCATCTCCTGCTGGCTGAGGCTGGTTGGAGATGAGCCCAGGGTCCAAGGGACTGTTATGGTCGTGTCCATTTGTCCCTGCCCAGCAGATGTCTGTCCCCAGAGAAATGCAAATGAAACCCACAATGCATTGCTTCACTTCCAGTGGGATGAAGCAGATAGATGGTGGTAGACATTGGCAAGGATGTGGGCAAGCTGAGACCCTCATAGATTAGCAACAGGGATGCCAAATGCCAGCGTGGCCTTGGAAACAGTGTTCACTTCCCCCAGAGGACATACAGAGTGACCACCACCCAGAACCCTGCTCCTAGGGGTATGTCCAGGAGAGCAGGAGACATTCTCTCTTTCAGGGCTCCAGGAGCTGTTGTGTTAACACATATGTGGGCAGCCAGGGTGCTTTAACTCATTCATTCAACACACACGTGCTAGGTGTTAGGAAACAGCCTTGGAACAAATTAGATAGAAGGGCCTGCCTCTGTATAGAAGTTGGGGGTCGTCACTCAGTGGTGGAAGTTTTTCTAGCTTTAGGTTTGATCTCCAGCATTGGAGAAGAAGAAAAAAAAATAAAAGAGAAAGAGATGCTTTCTTTGTTTTACTTATAATACTTTACAGATGTAGATAGATCGGACCAACAACTGCATAGGTAGAAAATACGCTACATCAGCATGCTAGACTTGTAAGCAGTTCTCCAATCTTGACTGTAAGGCCTGGGGTGGAAAGGGTGGACTTTGATGAAGACCTGGAGGATGTGCAGGAGTCAGTCAGGCTGTTACTGGGGGAATGAACGAGAAGAGGGCTGCCAAGTGCAATCAAGGGTTGAGAGATAGAAGGTGTCCGTTCCAGGAGTCCAGACAAGCATGGGGAGGTGGCATGTGGCTATGGCTTGCCTGGGATCGTACCTATGGTTTGCTGGGAATGTGCTGGAAGCTCTAGGAGCGGGGCAAGGGCATCATGATGGGACTCAGTCTTGAGGAAATCGAATCCCTCTAACGACTTTGTGGGGGCAGAGTTGCTTTTCTTTCTTCTTGGCAGAGAGGCAGGTTAGGAGACCCCTTCAATGACCATGCCCAAATGCGATGTCTGGGGTCCTGGATAGCGGCTGCAGAACTGGTAATGAATGCAGGTATTTCCCCCAGTGTTCCTAAAAGAAAGCAGCTCTGGGAAGGGCTGAGGTGCTTTGGTAGAGTGGGAGAGGTAATTGGCCCGAATGAGAGGGAGACACACAGAGAAAAGGAGCAGAGGGGGAGAGAGAAAGAGAGGGGAGCAGAAAAAGAAAGGGAGAGAGAATGCATCTGGGTAAACAGAACACTGACGGATGAGTGAGTGGCAGGAACAGACCTAGGCTTAGAGTGGCAGAAGGCGGCCATGGGGACCCTGGTCCAGCACTGCGGCTGTCACTCTGCCATCACACAGCAGAACAAACGCAACAGCTTTAAATGACAGATGCAGCCACATGAGCCAGCTAGGAGGATGCAGTTGTGCTATTGCTTTGATTTCCAGATAATAGAAAGAAAGCCCAACATGGCTGAGCGGGCACACGGCGGGGCTTGTGAACCCCGAAGTAGAGCTTCGTTCATGTGCACATCATCTCTGACCTTCATTCTACATCTCTCTCTCTCTCTCTCTCTCTCTCTCCCTCCTCTCATGCTCCTCATCTTCCTCCTTATCTATTTCTTAAATAACATTTACATTTGTTCATAAAAGCTTCACACATATATTTGGTGTATTTCGATCATATCTACCCACACCCCCTCCTACTTCTCCCCAACATGTCTCCCTCCCAACTCATATGTGCACTTTTTATTTTTCTTTTTAAACAATTGAGTCCAATTAGTGCCGCCCATGTGCGCATGGGCATGGACCTTCTTGATTGTTCTAATTGCCTTTGGATGGCTCAAATGCAGTCTGCTGGAAACAGAGCCAGAAAGTTCTAGGAAGAAAATATGTAATGGATAAATCTGGAAAAGCTTCTTCTTGGAGGGGATGAAAAGTATTATTTACTTTAGGAAACGTGTTCCTTGATTGAGCTGACAATACATCGCAGAGGTTGGTGGCTTGGGTTGGCTTCCGGGGCCAAGGCAGTGCTCTGAGCACTGTGAGGTCACAGCTGGTGTCCAGGACACAGCGTGGGCAAGAAGACATCAACCCAGGGTTCTGGAGTCATGGCCTGGTTGGCTGGGTGGGCAGAATGAAGAGGGGAGGAACTAAAGGGATGGGGAGATGGGTGCATGACATGTGTTGCAGTTAGTCTGCATGGTTGCTGATAAATCACCATCAAATGGTGTCATGGTTTGAAATGTGTCCCCCACAGTCTCATGTGTTCGGCAAGGTCATGGCACCTTGAGAGGTGGAGTCTTGCTGGAGGAAGGTAGTCACAAGGGGGTGGGCCTTGAGGTGGATTTGTCCCACTCTACCTTGGGGAGAAGTCTGCTTTTACAGCAAGCAGTCTGCAGCTCTCAGCCTCTAAGATGTCTGCAGTGATATAGCCTCCTCCAGCCACGCCGCCTCTGCTTTGAAAGACTGTGTCTCCCCTCTGGAACCATAAGCTGAATAAATCTCCCTTTCTCCCTTAAGTTGCTTGACTTTGGGTGCTCTCTCACAAAAATAGTTAAGAGTAACCGTTACAAATGGCTTAAGGGAACAAAGGTCTTATTTCCTTATGACAATCCAGTTAACAGTTCATAGTCCGGCTTGACGGGAGAGCACGCACCAACACCAGGGCTGAGGGAACTGGCCACACCATCTGCACATAACGGCTAAAAGAGGGACAATCCTTCCTTGCCACACCAGCATGTCTGGCCAAGTGTACACAAGGATGCCAACTTCCTCAACCAGCTCTCTGTATTTTATTCCTTGGCCTAATCCCACCCACCATGGGCTGGGCCTTCCCCATCAGCTAGACAATCTCCTGCAGCTTTGCACTGGGCTCAACTCAACCACTAATTCTCTACAAATATGCCCAGGGCGCAAACCCTCATCTGTCAAGCTGACACCTGTGCCTCATTGTGACAATAATGGAAGGTGGGAGCACTGTCAAGAGGGAGCAAGGTGGGGTGAGGAGCTCCAGGGAGGAGTGGGAGCTGGCTCCCCTCAGTGGTCAGAGAGGGGACCTCTGAGAAACCGTCATTTGCATAAGGAGCGGAGGAAACACAGGAGCCATGTCGATCCAGGAGAAGAGGGCGTAGCGACGTCAGGTCTGGAGGCAGGAGCTGATCCTGAGACGCGTGGCTGGGGTGCAGCGAGTGAGCCTGGAGCAGGAAGAGGTCAGATGGGTGATGAGTGATCGTCATCATCAATCGGACTGGCTATAGAATCACCTAGAAGTTTGATAAGGTGCATTTCTAGTTGTGTCTGTGTCATAGTTAAGCACAGGTGTCCACTTGACTGTTGAGGGTTTGAGCTCTGGGCACAGTTGTAGAGAGTTGATGGCTGAGTTAAGCCCAGAGCAAACCTGAAGACTGTCTAGCTGAGGGGAAGACCCAGCCCATGGTGGGTGGGATTAGGCCCTGGATAAATCACAGAGAGCTGGCTGAGAGAGTTGGCATCCTTCTGTGTACTTGGCCAGACATGCTGGTCTGGCAAGTAAGGATCGTCCCTCTCTCAGCCGTTATGTTGTGTGGCCAGTTCCCTCGGCCTTGGTGTTGGTATGAGCTCTCCTGTCAAGTGGGACTATGAACTGTAACTGGGAAATCGTAACAGAGAATAAACTCCTTGTTCCCTTAAGCTGTTTGATGGTCACTTATCAGCAACCATGCAGGCGGACTGCAACAGAATTTGGTACCCAGGAAGTGGGATGTTGCTGATAAATCTGACTGCAACAGTCTGTAAGGGCACTTTTAGCGGGGTATATGCACACATCGGAGCATTAGCTAGCGTCAAAGAGAAATACAGTTCGGTACGCCCATACGATGGGATGTTAGCCAGCATGGAGAGAGAATGTTGGGAATCCTTTCTCAATTACTTCTCAACTTTATTTTTTTAAAAAATTTTAGTAGTCTTTTAGTATGTTGTACAGGAATATAATGAATTTTACAATATCGAAACACCTCAATCCCCAGTCCTATCCCCCTCCTCTTCCTATTACAACCCTTCTGCTCCCTTGCAGTCTCCCGCCAAGTTTCGTGTCTTTTCATAAGTGTGACCCACTGACTTCATCTGGGTGGCCTTTGATGGCGTGTCTTGAGCACCACTGAGAGCATCTCACCCCATCAGCACTGACCCTCCTCAGTCTCTCAGGGAGGTGCAGGAACTCTTGAGATCCCCCTTCATCCACCTTATTTTTTAAAACAGGGCTTCTTACTGACCCGCAGCTCCCTGACTGGCTGCAGGAGCCTCCAAGATCCTCTGGGGTTGTAAATACACATCACTGAGTTCTACTTTATTATCATCGTTATTTTATTTTTCTGCATTTACAAGCATACTGAGCATTCATCGTTGCCTCCCTCCATCCCCCTAAGTTCTACTTTTTCATGTGAGTGTTGGGGAGCCAAGCGTAGGTCCTCATGTTTTCACAGCAAAACACTTTAAAACTGAGCCCCAAACCGCTTGAGTTGTATAGTATGTGAATTACATATTCACTCTGCTTTTGGAAAAAAAAAAAGTATAACCATAATCCCTTCAAGGAGCAGGTTGCGGCTCCAGGAGAATCTTCTGCAGGACCGGCAGCAAGGGAGCACGGGGGCTGGAGGAAGAGGGGAGAAATGGTGGGACCCCGAGCGCATTTGAGCAGCAGAGCTGAGGGTCTGGCTGCTGGGCTGGACATGGGGTGGGAGAGGGCTGGGGCTTGAGTGCCCTGAGACACAGGATGGACGTGAGAGGTGGGCATCCCGCGGTGGAAAGACCCTCCCCTCTGTCCCTTGGGTAAGACATACACCGGCAGGAGATGATAAACCAGGACAAGACCTTGAGTCGAGCTCAGGAGAAGACCACGCGTGACAAGAAGACCTCAAGAGGTACCTCCAGAGCACACACTAGGGTTTGCAGAGAGATTCGCATGTGGCCCAGGCAGAGCAGAGGAAGAGGAGGGTGGTTCTCAGAGAGAAGAGCCGCAGGAAACGTTGCACGAGGGAATCCAGGAGACAGCTCTCTTTGACTCAGGCCAATTTCACGTGCCATCTCCCCAAGGAGGCGTGGCAGGGAGGAGCAGAACGCAATTCCCTTCTCAAATACAGAGGGGAAGACACACTGCTATCATTCGGCTCATCTTAGCAACGCACTGGACAGTTTTGTTCCAGATCATAAACCATTGGCCTCTCGTGCCAGATGAAGTGCCAGAAAGACCACTAGCTTGCTCCGATGAGTTGGTAAGTGCTGCGTGACAGATTGGCTGGAAGACGCGGCAATGACAGGCCCCAGCACTGGGGTTCAGGGAAAGGCTTCTGCTTTGGACAAGGGAACCACTTAGCATGGCAGAGACTGTCATTAACAGATGCGGAAATCCAATATGTTGTGGAACTGTGCACGAGTCTGCCAAAAGGCCTTAAGTATCTCGTGCATTGGGGGCTTATGTCCAGCTCTGCCTTCTGAAGTAAATAAGATGATCATGTGATGTTTTTAATAACAGAAAAATGGTGTGTAGATACGGATTTTATCTTTCTCTTCCTGAGAAACACATGCTACAGGTGACACTTTAGTTATTAGAAATGGCCTGGGTGCTGGGGAGATAACTTCATCGCAAGGGCCCGAGTTCGGTGGTCAGCGTGCACATCGAAAGCCAAATGTGGTGGGTGCATCGGGCAGGTGCAGACAGGCCGACCCTGTGGCTCTCTGGCCTGCCGACCTGGCCTACTCCGAGAGCTGCAGACCAGGGACAGACACTGTCTCAGAAAACAAGGTGGGCGGGCCCTGGATAGGGTCCCTGAGATTGTACTCTGGCCTCCACGTGAACACCGTGAACAACTGATCGCATCGCGTCCGCAGAAGCAGAGACCGGTGAATGCATGCACGCATTGGTCTCTCCATCTTTCTACAGCCTCAGAATCCCAACTCCAGAGAATGGTCCCACCCACAATAAGTGGGTCTTCCCTCATCAATTATGCAATCAAGACAACCTCCCGCAGGCATGTCCAGGGGTCAGGTGGGCCCTGACGATCCCCCTCTCGGCGTCAGGTTCACCACGGTGTGCTCACATGATGGCGTTCCCAAGAAACCGAGACTTCAGATGTCTTACAGTTACTTTCACTTCCCTCCTGTTATTCCACGCTTTTGATGTGAGAAGGAAGGGAGGCGGCAGCAGAGTTCTGGTATAAATCAGATGATGCTCTTGAGGGGTCAAAAGACGCTGGGAGACAGCGTTTTATAAAGCAAGTGACATGAAAGCGGACATCAGCTTAGTGCTGCTGTTTCAGGACACTGTACCCTGGGGAGGCGGGAGGGGCCGGGGCGTGAGCATCCACACACGCTGAGGGCAGCATCCCCAGAAAGAGGAGGTCAGCAACTAGAGCCCTACAGTGAAGCAGAGCATCAAAGCAACTTAATTAAAATGGCTGTGCATCTTCTAGACACTCTCCTCTGCAGCGGCATAGGGCAAAACAAAGGAGTGACATAGTGTCACAGTTAGGAACAGGTGTCAACTTGATGGCTGAGGGTTCAAGCTCTGGGCACATCTGTAGAGAATCAGTAGTTGAGTTAGGCCCAGGATGAACCTGCAGGAGGTTGTTCAGTGGATGGGGAAGGGCCAGTCCATGGCGGGTGAGACTGGGCCCTGGACAGGGGAATAAAACACAGAGAGGTGGTTGAGGAAGTCGGCATCCTCGTGTACACTTGGCCAGACGTGCAGGATCGGGAGTCAGCTGGTCACGTGACACCCGCAGTCAGGAAGCGGAGCGAGATGGAGGCTGGTGCTTGGCCCCCTTTCTCCATTTCATTCATTCCAGGACCCCAAGCCATGGTGGTTCTTCCCACCCACTTAATCTAATCTAGAAACTTCTCACCGACATGCACCAGGGAGATCCAGAATTTCTTCCAGGTGTGCCCAGGTGTGGGATACAAGGGGAAGATGCAAGAGCAAGACGATGCACCAAACATGGAGCTCCATCTCATCACCATCGGACTCGAGAGAAAGACATGCCTCCCACATGAGTGGAATCCCCCCGCCTGAATCCTTCGCATGTGGAACTTGGAGGCTGGTGGATGCCAGGGCAGTGATATCACCTTGGAACAGTCTAGAAGCATGCAGTCAGCTCTTTAGAGCAATCTGTCATTGGCTCTCCATGTGGCCTGTCCTTCCTTTCCTGCTGTGGGTGTTTCTTCACCACACCCCCAGTCTCTCCCACAGAGCCCACCTTGCTTACCCGAGTGAGCTTGCTCTCTGCTTCAGTTACTGGGACCAGTCCACTGAAATTCGCTTGCTGATCTGGAGCTGTATCTGTTGTATTTGGGGTGCATTTTAATATCTGCCTGTGTGTGTGTTTGCACACAGCTCATCCTTCCGTGACTTCTTGAAGGGATTGGGGATGATTGACAACATAAATTCATACTCTGCCAATTTCAAATCAGTCAAAGACCTTGTTGCTTTGTCATGATCCTGGAAAAGCGACTTCATGCCCATGTACAAGGGCCGTGATGTTCTCGAAGCTTTTCAAAGACACCAATCAATGTGAGCCACAGGGTAGCAGTTACGCCTGCAGAACAATGGAGAATACATTCCTTGCAGCACTAGACTGAACTTTAATCTGGTATTTTCTGCAGTTGCTAATGGAGCTCCCCCCTTTCTCCTTTTTGAATCAATGTGTAAGCACGCGCCTCCAGACATTGCCATGTTGACGGATGGCAAGTGTTGCACAGGTGACTTTGATTCATGCCCTGGTGCCAACCCATCCTTCACCAAGGCCCAGCTCTTGCAACTAGGCAGTCTCCGCAGGACCAATCTTCTGCCTCTTTTGGTTTTCAAATCTAGAATTCTGCAAGTAAGTAGACCATTCTCTTGCTGCCTCTTGCTCATTGTGGACAGTATATTTTTCCTTCATTCAGTGGTTACAGAGAGGTTGCGCAGTTCCTACTCAGCAGTGGGTTATAGGGACATCAGCAAGACACAGTTCCTCCGAACCAAAGACAGCAGCAACTCCCACATTGCCCAGACTGAGCCCTAAGGTAAGATTCCCTGCTTGAAATTCACCTCCTGAGGCAACTCACCTCCCACACAGCACACAGAGATTGCCACACAGAGGGCAGGTATAGAAGAGACTTAACATACTGCATCCTGTGGTTGGTGGTGAATTGCTCATTGGGACTTTTGCTGGAATCCAGGTGTGGAAAGTCTGCAAATGGACCATACGTTGAGGGTCTTCCAGGATCCTCGAGGGTCTGGCTCACTGTGGGTGGACGACCCAGGATCTATGGTGATTGACAACATGCAGGGCTTCTTGGGTCCCCTCCAGGATGTGTCCATCAATGGCAGTGCTTTATCCAGGAGATTCCAAATAATTCAATTCTCTTTTAAAGGTGGGAAATAGGTCTGCAGAGATGGCTCAGGAGTTAAGACTCTGACTTGCAAACAGAAGGTCCTGAGTTTGGATCCCAAGTCCCACACAAAATCACCAGACACCACTGGTGGCGGCCTGGACTTCCAAACCTAGAGCGCGGAGCCTGGGAAACTCCAGAGCAACGTAATAAGGAGGTAGAAGCAATCCAGGATGACTCCCAAAGTCACCCTTGGGCCTCCACAGGGACATATAGTGCCTTCTCTCTCTCTCTCTCTCTCTCTCTCTCTCTCTCTCTCTCTCACACACACACACACACACACACACACACACACACACACACAGATTAAAGGTGGGAAATATGTCTAAATATAACAAGCATAGCAATATACAAAGAAAGACCCAGATTGCAGAGTTTATACCAGTGAAAAGTTTTCTGCACACTGTCAATGCGACCAGGCATCTGAGAACAAGGGCAAAGTGATCCGTAAGTCCCATTCAGTGACCTCTGTCCGCCTGTCAATTTTAATGACAAGAATACCTGTCTCTCCTCCTAGCAGTTTTATTCCCATGTTTCACCAGACTGATTTCTCAGCCTTCATTTTTTAACATCCTCATTCATTATGTATTGTGAGCTGACTTCAAGCCCGCGGCGGGCAGAAGTCTCAGAGCTCAGCACCATCTCTTTTTAACGAAGTGCCGCAGTTGGAATCTGGCCTCTGAGGAAGTACAAACCGAGAGGCATTTGTTTTTCTCTTCCCACTTGGTCAGGGATTCAAGAACCAGATCGAATATGCTTGGTATTATAGCAGCGTTTTAGGATGTGGCTCCCGTGAATCAACGGATCTGTGCAAATGCAAGCATCGGCGTTGGGGAGCCTCCGCCATCACCAAATGCTCCTTCAATGACAGGTACACAGCTGTGAGCATAACAGTTAGCAGTCACCATTTAGAATACTAGCCGGCAGATGAATTATCAGAAACTTCTGGAACGCCACAGTTCTCCCCTCTGTCGTCTTTACTATACTAGAGATTCCAAGGTACAGTTAGGTAAAATTAAGAAACATGTAAATGTTCAAAAATTGCTCTGGCTGGGCACAGTGGCACAAGTTGGCCACCCCAGCCATGCCACACCAGAGGCTAAGGCAGGAGCGTTGTGAGTTCAAGGACAGCCTGTGCAACTTGGCAACATCTCGTCAGGAGATAAAGAAGAGCTGGGATGAAACCCAGTGGTACAGCACTTGCCCAGTGTCTCTGAGACCCTTGGTTCTGTCCCTAGTCCCACAAGAGAAGAAAGCTGTGAATAATCTGGTCTATTTCCTAAGTAATCCGTTCAAAGTATACGGTAGCTGTGTGTGTTTAGAGTTCATTGGTAAAAATCTCATGAAATGTTCCCGTTCATATTAATAATAACTCAAGATTTGCCAATGGCTCATGCGGGCACCTGAGGGGCCGAGCTGGTTCCACAGGGTGCCATACTCCTGCATGCTCTAGCAACTCACAGTCAGGTTTGCCCTCTCTCGGCATCCCTAGGGACAAGGTGTGATCAGTCCCCTGGGCTCCTGCTGTTGTGTGAGGTCTCCTGCCAAGCTGGACTAGGAATGTAACCGAGAAGCATAAGAATAAAACCTCCTTATTCCCCTCAACTGTCTGGTTGTGATTTCAATGTGGCATTCAGGCAAAGTGCAATAGTGGAGTTTTTGAGAAAGGGTCTGTCACTGAACTTAAAGATCGCATTTTGTCTGGCTGGCTGGCTAGGGAGCTCCTAAGACTCCCCCTTCAATGCTGGGGTGTTTATGCATATATGGCCACATCCTGTTTTACATAGGTGCTGGGACCTGAACTCAGGTACTCCTGTTTTGCTGCAATTACTCTTGCCCTCTGAATCATCTCCCAGACGCTGTCCTCCATTTTCTCCACCTCTTGTTCACAACCCTCCCCCCACTTTCCCCATTCTTCTACACACCTCACTTCTATTTTCAGTCACATAGACATGATTTTTATATATTTATGTAAAATCTGGGGGCCACAACTAGAGAGAACTCCTCATATTTGTCTTTCTGAGACTAACTTAATTGGTTAATATAACGATCTCTAGTTGTGTCCACTGTCCTGTAAATGAGATAGCTTCGTTCTTGATGATTAGAAAGATTCCATCATAGAGATTTCTTTATCCATCCTGCTGTGGTGGGTCACATAGATTTGGTTCACCACCGAGCTTTTGTGGATATGATTGTTACATCAAGTCTTGGTGTGCAAGGATCTCTGTGATGGGCTGACCGGGAGCCCTCCGGTGAATATCCAGGAAATGTTCCAGTCTTATCACAAGAGGGCAGGTTCATCTGGAGAGACCCATGTCCTGTGAGTCTTCAAACTTCTTCATTGTTGACGTTACTTTTGATTGGGTTGAAATAGTCCTGGCTGAATCAATTCTACCTTAGAGACTCATCAGAATGAAATTTCATATTGTAAGTGCTTAATGAGTAGAGAGCCTGCAAAACCACAGGTATTTAATAATAATATCTGTGGTTGACCACATGGGTTCTGTATTTCTTGAATCCTGAGCCCAGGACTCAATTTTTTGTCAAAAATTAAAATAGACAAGTTGATTTCATTATAATTCATAACTCTCTGCATCATAGGGCATGGATTCTAAGAATGAAAAGACAAACTTTATATCTGAATATGGCTTAATACCCAGAATTACAAATAACTCCTACAATCCCACAGCAGCAAACTAATAAAGATGGGCAGAGGATTTTAATGGCCATTTCTCTAAGCATGATTTATAAATAGGCAACATGTATGTGAAAATGTGCTCAGTGTCACTAAGCACTTGTGAATGCAAAGCAAAATCATGGTGAGATATTTTCTCCCAACTGATCATTAGAATGACTGCTTTCAGCAAAACAAAAGGAAAACAAACAAACCAACAAAACAGAAAATAAAAATTTGTTGCAGTTCACCTGCATGGTTGCTGATAAAATCACTACCAAACAGTTTAAAGGAACAAGGGTTTATTCTCTTACAATAGACTAGTTACAATTCCTCATCCAAATTTGCAGGAGAGCTCACACCAACACCAGGGCCCAGGAAATTGGCCACATCATATTCACACAATGGTTGAGAGAGGGATGATACTTACTTGCTGACCAGCCTATCTGGCCAAGTGTGCACAAAGATGCCCCCTTTCTCAAACAGTTCCCTCCATTTTATTCACCTGCTCAGTGCCTAGTCCCACCCACCATGGGCTGAGCCTTCCCCATCCACTAAACAATCTCCTGCAGGTTTGCTCTGGGCTTAATTCAACTACTAATTCTCTACAAATATGCCCACAACCCGAGCCCTCATCCATCAGGCTGACATCTATACCTAACCATGACACATTTGCTGGTCAAGATGTCAAGAAACTGACACTTTTGGAGATATAAAATTTTTAAACTACTATAAAAAAACACTGTGGAGTCTCTTTTTTATTATTATTTATTATTTATTCAATTGTGCATGTGTGTGTGTGTATGTGTGTGTGTGTGTGTGTGTGTGTGTGTGTGTGTGTAGAACCACAGATGAATTCGGGAACCACCATGGATGCCTCCACCTCCTCCTTGTTTACTCTGCCCCCGGGAGTCACAGGCTCCGCCCTACCCGGAGCAGAAATGCAGGCCGCCCCCACTTCTGCCCGGTGTCTATACATGAGGTGTAGGATCCGAACTCAGGAACTTCCGCCTGCTTAACCCCTGAGCCACCTCTCCAGCCCCACTGTGGTTTCTCTTTAAAAAAATTAAAACTTGATCTACAATACGATCTAGCAGTTTTACTCCTGGTACATATCCAAAAGAACTGAAATAGAAATAAGTACCCATCTATCTTTACAGCAACATTCCTCACCATAGCCAAGAGATTAAGACGATGTAGATGCTCGTCAATGGGTGGCTGGGAACGAGGCGTGGTACACACTCACCATGGACTGTTACTTGACCTTAAATAGAAGACATTCTTCTACCTGCCGTGATGTGGATGCATCCTGAGAGCAAGATACTCGGTGAAAGATGCCAGATATGAAAATTACATGTGTGAAACTTCTGTGGTGCAGTTGGAGTAATCAAATGCTCAAAGGTGAAAATGGACAGGCAGTTGCTAGGGATCAAGCAGGAGTAGTAAGAGTTATTGAATGAATGTGGAGTGTCCGTTTTGCAAGATGGACACATTCTGCAGATTTTCCCACAGCATGAATATACTTAATACCACTGAAGGGTGCACATTGAGAAATAGCCCAGATGGCAAATTTTAGTTCATTGGTTTGGAATTGTATGTGTATATATATATATATTTATAAACAAAGAGAGTAGTGAACTGATAGACAGGGGTCCCATGACTCAACCCTCTAAGGGAATGAGATGTAAAAGTGTCCTCTTAATTCTCAACAGGACTGCTGAGCTGTGGCCACCCAAGTCAGGAAACCAGCAGGATAGACAGAGTTCTCACACTAGGATGACAGATTTGGTATGAGGTATTGATAGCAAAGACCCCACAGACCACTGCATCACAACCTGTCACCTGGCTTAGACTGTCCATAACAATCTAAGATTGTTCATAAGGGAAGTCTGAGGTGGCTCCCTGAGAATGGTCGCCCCATTCTTGATGGTGACTGGAGTCAGAATTCTTTCACCTGAGGGATGGGACAAGTGTTTCTGGAAAATTACAGAAGAGCTCTGCTCTAGGAGAATCCAGTTCTAAGTCAGAAGGGTGATGGCTTGCACTCATTGTAGCGTGGAAGTGGTCTCTTTGTTCTGGGCTGGGGCAGAGCTTATGATTGCACCTGAGTCCTCTTCACTCACCGTGAGTGACCATGTCTACGAGGTTAATGCCTGAAGCTCCTGAGGAAGACTGAGACAGACCTTCCCTTCCCCAGTGTCCCCAGAATGCTCTAAAGTATTTCAAAGGTTATGCATTCATTCCATGTTTGAGAGAATTTGGTTGATTTTCTTTCTTTCTTTCTTTCTTTCTTTCTTTCTTTCTTTCTTTCTTTCTTTCTTTCTTTCTTTCTTTCTTTCTTTCTTTCCTTCTTTCTTTCTTTCTTTCTTTCTTTCTTTCTTTTCTTTCTTTCTCTTTTTCTTTCTTTCTCTCTCTCTCTTTCTTTCTTTCTTTCTCTTTTCTCTCTCTTTTTCTGTCTTTTTCTTTCTCTTTTTCTCTCTTGTTCTTTTTATTCCTTTTCCTTTCTCCCTTTCTTGTTCCTTTCATTTTTGCTCTGTGTGTGTGTATGTGTGTGTGCATGTGCACCAAAGGAGAACCTTGTGCGTGATATTCAGGAAAACCATCCATCTCGTTGAGATGGGTCTCTCATTGGCCCGGAGCTGCCCAATCAGGCGAGGCTGGCTAGCAAGCCCCAGGACCACCCTGTCTCCAGCTCCCAGTGCTGGGATGACACTAATGCTCTACCACACCCAGATTTTGACGTGGGTTCCGGGGATCCACCGCAGGTCCTCACAATGGTGCAGCAAGCACATTACCAACCGAGCCATCCCGTCAGCTCCAGGTCAACTTACTTCCTTTCACACGTTCCACTTCGTAAGATTCCAGCCTCTGCATTAGTGCTTTTCACAGTGTTTGAGGAACCTACATGTCCACTCCAAAGCCTAAGCCCCTTCCTCTGTCCCCAGCACCTCCTGCTTGTCAGTAACTGTGGGTCGGACAGAAGCGGAGGGTCTGTCCCCTGGGCTCATAACTTCTCAGCCACCTCATGCCTTGGTCATATTTCTGTGCTTGTTGGGACCGTGTTGCTCTGTTTCTATTTTTGGTGGATCCCCCTAAAACCTGCTTCCACCTGGGAGAACATAATGAATACTTACCGTCAGATGTTCTGGACACCTCCGGAAGCTTCAGCAAGCAAGGGCCCGACAAACAAAGCCTGGCTTCCTGTTAATTATCCTCAGATATTTGACTCATGCAGAAGGAGCACAAGATTAATTGGGAAAAAAATTAAAAAGTAAAATTAGGTACGGAGAAGTAAGGGAATGAAGTCACGCCAAGTCACAATGAAGAGACTGAAAAAATAGACAAGGCGAGAGTGCAGGGGACACGCTGGAAGCCATGCCAAGGGCACAAGGCCCATGAGGATACATTGTTGTGTGAGTCACACACAATGGGATAACAAGCTTTATGCTGTGAAGTATAATATCCGGCCCATTTACTCCACCAATTGTTTTTGAACGGGGGTGGTCTTAAAGTTGAATCAGAGCTATCAGGTTATTCTTTTATATCAAATTGTCTGGTTTACTTTTACTTTATAACTTTGCCACTTTTGTGGGGGGCACTTTCATGGTTTGAAATGTGTCCCCCACAATCTCATGTGTTTGGCAAGGTCATGGCACCTTGAGAGGTGGAGCCTTGCTGGAGGAAGGCAGTCACAAGGGGTGGGCCTTGAGGTGGATGAGTCCCACCCTACCTCCAGGAGAAGTAGGCCTTTGCTGCAAGCAGTCTGCAGCTCTCGGCTTCCAAGATGTCTGTGGTGACTTAGCCTCCTCCAGCTTTGGCCAGCCAGCCATGCCACCTCTGCTTTGAGAGACTGTCCCTTCCCTCTGGAACCATAAGCTGAATAAATCTTCCTTTCTCCCTTAAGTTGATCGACTTTGAGTGTTCTCTCACAGCAATAGTTAAGAGTAACCGTTACAGAAATTGGTACTGGATAGTGAGGTATTGCTGTGATATTAAGAAAGCTGGTACCACAGTGTGAAGTTGTTTGTGAAGCTGAGAGAAGTTGGTACCCAGCAGTATGGCCAATGCTGTGATGTGGCTAGTGTGCCTTTGGAACTGTTTGTTGGGAGAAATATGGAGAACTTTGGGACTTTGTGCTGGGAAAGTCTTTGCGTCTTGGCGGTTGGGCCAAAGGGACCTTTCTTGTGAGAGCTCAGAGGAGAGCAATGCTGTGAGAGATGCAGACAGTGGAAGCCCAGCTTGCGATGGTCCAGAGGGGAACAGAGACTGTGTTTGCAACTGGACGAGTGACACATGGAGCCATGTGTTGGCCAAGAGTTTAGTGAAGTTTTGCCCTCGTCCTGAAAGTTTGCCTGAAATTAAGCTGGAGTGCTTGGCGGAGGAAATTTCAAAGCAATGTAGTCTTGACAATGTGATGTAGCTACTTTTTAGTTGTCTTCAGAGTTATGAAAAAGAGCAAAGAATCAGGCAGGAAGAAGCAAAAACTGTAAGATCCAATGATGAAAAATACAATGGCAAACTTAAAGAGTTGAACCAGGAAGAAGCAGAGAACAAAATGGCTGTTGAAGAGATTAGCTCCATTTATAAATCAAAGCCTGCTCTTAATTTAAAGGAGAGGCCTTAGCTTGAGGGCAGGATCCTCAAAGAAGGCTCCCACTTATAAGAATGCAAATCCTTTCAGAAGACTGGAGCTAAAGGGTGGTTTCCAAAGCTAGAGTTGGTTTCTCTTACCAAGCAACTGCCCAGGAGTGAAGAGATGGTCAACATAGAGAAGCGAATCAGCTGTGACTCAAGGGGGCCAGTCTTGGCAAAGTCGTCCACGTGGTTCTGGTTTTAGAGGCATCGGTGATGCAAAAGGGAGGAGATCATGGAGTCCTCCTCCAAGATTTCAAAAATTGGCAGAATCCAGGTATCATGAGGCAAGAAGCCTGCAGTTTAGAGGCCCAAGAAGGGCAGTTTGTGCTGTGGAGTTAAAGCCTGGTTTGCCATTGGGAAGTAAAGATGTTAGAGATTCCCCACACAATGTGGGACACCTTCCAAGGAGAGCTGTATACCCTGGGAGGAGTCAGCTCAAGAGGCCAATGTATTCTATGGGCAGCTGCATTGGAGGGGTGGAACCAAAGCCCTTTAGAACTGAGATGATTTCAACAAGAGGCTCGCTTGTTGGACTTGGAGCTACAAGATTTGGAGTTTGTCCTGCTGGTTTTGTCTTGTTATGGACCGATCTTTCCTGAATATGCCCCCATTCCTTCCTTTTGGAATGGGAATGTTTATTCTGTGCCATTGTATGTTAGAAGTATGTAACTTGTCTTTGATTTTACAGGAGGCTTTGGACTTTGGACTTTTGGAATGTTGGTTCTACCATTGTAGTCTACGAAGACTTTTAAAGTTGGACTGAGTATGGTTTGCATAATGAGATGGCAATGAGCCTGTGGGGGCCAGGGTTTGAAATGTGTCCCCCACCGTCTCATGTGTCTGGCAAGGTCATGGCACCTTGAGAGATGGAGCCTTGCTGGAGGAAGGCAGTCACAAGGGGTGGGCCTTGAGGTGGATGAGTCCCACCCTGACTCCAGGAGAAGTCTGCCTTTGCTGCAAGCAGTCTGCAGCTCTCAGCTTCCAAGATGTCTGCGGTGACTTAGCCTCCTCCAGCTTTGGCCAGCCAGCCATGCCGCCTCTGCTTTGAGAGACTGTCCCTTCCCTCTGGAACGGTAAGCTGAATGAACCTCCCTTTCTCCCTTAAGTTGACTGACTTTGGGTGCTCTCTCACAGCAATAGTTAAGAGTGACTGATACAGCACTGCACATATGTGTTTGCATGTGGACATGTAGGCACACACGCACATGAATGGCAAAGGGCTCAAGGAGAGAGACCAAGGAAATATAAAACGTCTAAAGTCATAGTATGGTTCTGATGTGAAATGTCCCGCTTGGTCCCCGGCTGGTAACTGTTCTAGGAAGCTGTGGGACCTGGAAGAAGGTGAGTGTGGGGGTCTCCTGGGAGGTCTGATGGGGGAGGGACTTATGGTTTATCACATGGCCAGGGTTGTGGTCTGAGTTTCTTCAACTTCCTGACCTGCTGAAATGGGAGCAAATGGCCACAGAATCCCACCACTTGGAGCTGTCTGCTGCCATGCCATCCTCACCATGACAGACTGTACCCCACGTGACAGCTCATCTGCATGGTTGCTGACAAATCACCATCAAACAGCTTAAGGGAACAAGGGATTTAATTTCTTATGATAGTCCAGTTACAGTTCATAGTGCAGCTTGATGGGAGAGCACGCACCAACACCAGGGCCGAGGGAAATGGCCACACCATCTCTACATAATGGCTAAGAAGGACCATCTTTACTTGCCAGACCAGCACGTCTGACCAAGTGTACACAAGGATGCCAACTTTCTCGATCAGCTCTCTGTATTTTATTCCAGGGCCTAGTCACCCACTGTGGGCTGGGCCTTTTCCATCAGCTAAACAATCTCCTGCAGGTTTGCTCTAGGCTTAACTTAACCACTAATTGTCTACAAATGTGCCCAGAGCTCAAACCCTCAACTGTCAATTTGCCACCTGTGCATAATGTGACACCCGCAAACCGTGGGCTGAAAGAAATCCTTCTTGTCACGTACGGTCACAGTGAAGAGCAAAGTCACTGAGGCAGAGAGATCAGCAGAGGAACTTGCAGCAGCACAAGAAATCAGGAAGAAATAAGAGAGACCAGCAGGATGCTTAGGAACTGATGGGCAGGATGCTCTTTGCATAGAAAGCTTCCAATCCGCCAGCCTTCTCCTCTCAGTATTGTGTCTTCATGTGCATTCTGTCTTCCAAAGGGGGAGCTGGACAACTTGTCTTATCTCGCCTTGCCTAGTCACCACGGAACAAGGGGGCAGGGAGCAGAGAACGAGAAGGTGGGGCCAGGAGACTCTACCTCCCATGTGGGTGGTCAGGGTCCTTTTCTAAAGTGAGAGTCTCCTACCGCAAGGTAGAGCCTCCGACACCACTGTGGTTCCCTCGGTGGCCTGAGAAGGTGGGTGCAGTTGTTTTCCAGCGGAGATGAACATTTCTCCATCAACTGTCACACTCAGCTTTTTACCTACAGCCTGGTAATCCCAGTTGTCATGCTTTGAATGTGCATTGTCTCCCCACAGGCTCACGTGTTGAGTCTTCAGTTGCTTGGAAAGGTCATGGCACCTTTAGGAGGTGGAGACTTGCTCCAGGAAGATAGTCACAGGGGGTGGAGCCTGAGCCTGGCCAGTCTAGGCGGATCCTGCTTCAGTTGGTTAGTCTGCTCTGACAGCTTTGTAGCCCTCAGCCTCCACAAGGGACTGACTCGGGCCTCCTCCAGCTTCTGCCAGCCAGCCATGCCTTTTCTGCCATAACGGACTGTATTTTCCTTCTGGAACCATAAGCAGAAGAAACCTCCCATTTCCATAAAGTTGCTTGATTTTGAGTGGCGTCTCACAGCAACTGAGAAGATAACTGGTGCGCTTGCCCACGAGACTCTAAGAGATGGCAGAAGTGAATCTCCATCAAGTTTGTGGGATTGAGATTCGACACCGTCCCAGGTTTAATACTGAATTCTTCCCTCCAAGCCATGCTATGATAAGAGACAGCCTGGTTTTAAAGCAGATACCCCGAAAGATACTTCGGGATCCACTTCTCCTGAAATGCAGCGGCCTGCACTCCGGCCCTGGTGGGCGGAGCCTGGGAATTCCCAGAGTGAAGCAAGAGGAGGTAGAAGCAATCCAAGATGATTCCCCAAGTCATCTTTGGTCCTGCACAGGACACACAGTGCACTCTGACACACACACACACACACACATGCACACATACACACACACAAATAAATAAATTATTTTTTAAAAAGAAAATCTACTAGGTGGAGAGCAAGTGATCTACGTAGAGGTTGTGAAGCACAAGCCTGTCTGGAACAGGTAAGGTCAGGTGAGGTCAGCCCTGAGTCCAGTACGCTGTACATCACAGGAAGCGTTGGTGTGGTCTGAACATGAGCGCCGAGAAGAACCTGGACCTCCAGACATTTCCGGAGTCCTTGGCAGGCCTCTGAGTGGGCTCCCTTTCCTGTGGCGTGGCTGAGCTTGCTGTTTCTAAGCGTGAAGCCTCGGGAGGCTGTGGCCATCTGCTAATCTTCCCTCCCATCCGCATCTCCCTGTATTATCATCACATCACGTCCACCCTCCTGCTCCTGGTCCTCACGGTTAACGTGTGGCCTGACCCCTAGGTGGGGATGTACAGTGAAGCTTATTCCACCCCTCTATCCAGGGAAAAGTTTAAGGAAACCTGTGACCCAAGTCCAGAGTGGGATGTCCATGAGACCACCGGAGAGAGAAACACCTGCTGTTGTGGTTAATGAGCAGGCAGCAGGCTCCTTGCTTGGGCCTGGCTCCTCAGAAGGCAGCCTGCCGAGAATGAAGCAACGGACGAAACAGCTCTCTGAGGGGTTTGCATCCACCTGCCGGTCCTGGGAGGATCATCGGTTCTTTGGGACACACCAGGAAGGAGGAAGGATGATTGGCAGGTCAGGTTCCAGACGCCTGGGGTCAGCGGTTAGAATCTCATCACTCTATCACCCGCCCTCCAACACGCCTCACAGAGGACGCCTCTAGAGCTTTGCGTCTGTGTCACGCCATTTGATGTCGAGGAGGTCCCAGGTGGCCTCCTCATCTGCCAGACCTGCTAATGAACGGCGGGTAAAACCCAAGACAGTGTGAAAGGGGAAGCAGCAAATCTTCCCCGGATGCTGGCATCAAGCCAGCGACACTGGTGATTGTCACAGTGACTTAATTCAAAATAAAACAGACTTTCCATTCCACTCCCTAAAGGACAATGACGCCTGCTCATCTTTCAGCTGACACAAAGTGCTGCCGCAGAAGTGAACCTTCCATCCTTTCTTGCTGCGTCCTCCACAGACCAGATGCCAAGACATAGAGACCCCTGAACAGGCACACCCACTATGCCTTCGTGCCACCCGCAACCTAAGAATGAGAAGGTGTTTTGAGTAAATGCATCTCTGTCTGTCTAACTATCTATCTATCTATCATCTATCTTCCATCCATTTCTGCCTAGCTATCATCTATATATTGTCTTCATGGATCTTTCTAGCTCTCTATCATCTACTACTGTCTAACATCTCGTCTACTTATCTATCATCTATCATATAACAATCATCTATATTTATCATCTGTTAATTATGTATCATCATCTATCTATCAATCATCTATGTATCTACCTACCATCTATCTATATCTATCTATCCATCTTCTTCCATCTTCTCTATCATATTTATCTTCTATATCTATTTATCTACTTATCTATCATCTATTTGTCATATGTATCTATTTTCTATCTATCTATCTATCTATCTATCTATCTATCTATCTATCATCTATCATCTGTTTATCATTTGTCCATCATCTATCATCTGTCGTCTAACATTCCCTGGAGTAAGGCATTTGGTGACGGCATAAGTCTTTCTGCTGTCAGTTGCAGCACATTTTCCTTCTGGGCTAAACAAATCCACAGTCCTTGGAAGTGCTCTAGATTGAACTGCTGCTCTTGTTTGCACACTCCTGGGAGGGACATATATCTCTTCAAAACAAGAGTGCTGGCCTGTGCAGACCCCACCTCCTCGGGCTCCGCAGCACTCAGCTCATCGACAGGAATAATGATCGAGCCATTAGCCCCGTAAACCACGGAGGAGACAAGGTGTGAATGGCTTGGGAGATTCATCGAGCTGCGGAGCAAACGAGGGCAGTGGCTGTTGCTTGGTCCTTATTTATTAGTGGCAATAACTCTGTCCTAAGCACCTAATCAGTTACTTGGCCGCTGAAGTTCTTCGAGGGGTTTCGGCTGAGTCTTTCCTTCTCGCGCACAAGCAGACCGCCGTTCCCGGGGAAGGCAAGAGGTCAGGCCACGGTGGCTTCTCTGACGGGCCTGCCCCGGCTCCAAAATGAAACTGTGGAGAAGAGACCCAGAGGCCTTGACTGACCTGGGCCAAGTCGCTCTAAAGGGACGTGGCCGTCAGCTGTGCTGGTTGCCAGCAATGGTTTGGATGACACTGGGGCACCTTGAAAGAAAGCCTGGTGGTCTGACCTTCTGGCCAGGGGTCCATGCAGGAAACGGGAGCACGAATGTAGTGATGGCTTCCTCACTGACCAGCCGTGGCCTTTGAGAGAACGGAGAAGGGAAAGGCTGAGGGACCCACTGAGACCATTTCTAACAAGCCCCACGCTGCCACCCTCCCCTGTGCAGTGTGGTGGTCCCTTGGGGGTATTCTTGTCTCAAGACAGTCTTTATCTTCAGTTATGGGAAGGCATGACTGGGGCATGCACATTTGAGTTCAGTAGTTTTATTTTTTTCTGTCATATATGGGTGCATGGTGTGTGTGTGTGTGTGTGTGTGTGTGTGTGTGTGTGTGTGTGTGCAAACAAGTACACTGAGTGTGTGTGCATGTGGAGGCCCAAGGGTGATAATGAGAATCATTCTCAGTGTCTCTGTTCACCTGGATCTCTACTTAAATCTAGAACAAGCCCTTAGTCTGGCATTCCCAGGCTCCATCCACCTTCCAGGGCTAGAATTACAGGTGGGCATTTTTACTGACATTTTTACTTAGGGTCTGAAGATTTGAATTCAGATCCCTTTGTCTGAGAGGCAAGGGCTTTAACCATTGAGTCATCTATCCCACAGGTTTCAATAGTTTTATAAAATTTAAAATATCTTTAATGAAGTGAAGCATATATAAATTGGAATCTCTCTCTCTCTCTTTAGGTGTGTGAGTGTGTCCACGAGTATGTGGTTATGGGTAGAAGACGACTTAAGTGTGTGCCTGTGGAGGTCATGATGGCAGGAACCCGAGACAGTGTCCACAGTCAAGAAACCGAGAGCCACGGCTGGATGCTTGTTGGTGATGAGTTTACTTTCTGTTTCTATATAGGGCCCAACTCAGAGAGTGACCCCACCTACCTTTAACTTGGGCCTCCCCAAAGCAAGTACATAATCAAGACAACCCTTCCCAGACATGTCCAGAGTCTCTAACTGTAATCCAGAAAAATCACCCACAGGTGTGCCCCAGGGATAGCATCCTAGGTTGTCAAGTTGGCAATTAATATGCCAACCGTCATACCTATTCTAGATACATCCTCTAAGTGGAATGACACTGTGTCTGGATCGCATGTAGTTCAGATTTTACTTTTAAAAATTGCATTTATTTTTGCACGTGTGTGCATGTGTGCGTGACAAGGTGCGTGTGTGGGGGTCAGAAGGGGCTCAGGGAACGGGTTCTCTCCTTCTACCATGTGGGTCCTGGGAATTGATCAGATTATCAAATCATCGGGTTTGGTGGCAGCTGTCTCTATCTGCTGAGTCATATTGAAATCAGGTAAAGGGCTCTCTCTCTCTCTCTCTCTTTCTCTCTATTTCTCTGTATCTATCTCTAGTCCTCGGTGTACTTCAGCTCTTCTGGGTCTTTTGGGATTTCATGGGATTGGTAGGATTTTTTTCCTTTTTCCATGAAGGACCTTATCAAGTGTGAAACTTTTTCAAGGATTGCTTTTTTAAGATAATTTCTCATTTTACAAGAGATGGTTTCCTGAAATAAGATAATTTGTTCCCAAATTTACCTAACTGGGTGCATAGACTGTTGGAATGTATGAATTCCAGTGGATGATGGAAAGTCCTCTTATTCTTTTACTGTCATAGTCCCCCCACCTTGTGGTCCTCCTCACTGTTCACATGCAAGATTCAAATGCTGACATAAAGTGTGGGATGTGTTTGCCGTAGGAAGGGGCGTGACTGTGACAATGTGGTCCCTGTCACAGTCTGACAGCCTCCCATGGATTCCCCTCATTACATCAAGGAGGACCAGAAACTTACTTAGAGGCTGGGGTGTAGCAGCCACGAAGACCACACTACACGTGGTAAGATGGTAACAGTGTCCATTTCTGTGTCTCTTTCTCACACTGAGGAAGACTCTTAGCGTGGCCAGTTACTCACGTTTCTCGCAGCCCGTGTCAGCGCAGCAGCGAAGGGAAGGCCGTGGTTGCAACCGCTCATCAACTCCATTGGCCGGATCCCAGTCACGTGACTCATAGCCTCTGCAAAGGACGTTGGGAAATCTAGAGGGGCCTGGGCGTGTGTGTTCTGTTGTTGCAACAGTGCACCACAAGCTGGGTGATTTATAATGCATGATGCTAGCACTGGCGAGGGCTTTGAGCTGCTTCGTAACATAGTTCAAGGGTAAGTGAGCAGGTACAAGACAGAGACAGAGAGAGAGAGATAGCAATAAAGTTAGCTTATCTGCTTTGTAAGGAACCCCTCCTCAAGATTAAGGACCAGTGATCCCAGTAACCCTTTCTTGCAGGTGGAGCCCAGTGGCCCATTTACTTCTCAAAGGCTCCACTTCTTAAGATCCTACAGCACAGTGATCTCAATGTGAACTCCAGAGGGAACATTCAAGCCAGAGCCGAGCGCATTAGCCTTCTGCCCCACGTGTTGGACAGTAATAAAGCGCAATGATAAAACGAAGACAAACAATTCCTTCTTGTTACCTTGATGGATGCTTTTGCGTGCGCGCCAAGCACACACAGAAAACTCATGTTAACCAAATACACGATGAGCCATCCTGGCTTGTCATTTTCTTTTTATCTTGTAACAGAATAGAAAAATGATCTCATTAATAACGGTGCCCTGGAAGAGGTTTTTCTGGGAAGACTAAGATCTATTCATACACACACAGCACTGTACACTGTTACCCAGATGGTCAACAGTGCGAGCCAAACAGAACGCTGGTGAGATGAGCAGAAAGGAAGAAGAAGAAGGAGTCCAGGTCTGTGTTCCTCGATTGACGTCCCTGGCTCCAGATCCATCCTGCACGTTGTAGGTGGGCGTGAGCGCTAGAATTGATGGCGGGCACTTCTGCCTATGCCGAGCAAAGAAGAGAAATTAAAAGCATTCTTCTTTTCGGGGACATGAAAAACCAAGAGTCAAAATAGCAAGCAGTTCTGTGCTGAGTACGGTCGCCATTGACTGCAGGGGTGGGAGACCCACGCTGGGGGAGCAGGGAGCAGGACATGGATGGGGGCAATCCCCATGGGGCCCTCTGCAGGCAGGGACCCCGCCTTGCACCTGGGCTTAAAGGGGACTTGCTGGGAGCCTTTCCTCTGGAGGAGTGAGCTCCTCTGTAGCTGGGCGTGCGAAGTTCCCATCCAATTCTGAGACACCCCGGGACGATAGCAGAACTCCCTGCAGTCTCGCCAGGGAAACACCCCTTCCTGGTTCCCGCATTAGCGGCATGCTGCTACCAAGAGCAACGGTAGGAATGTGGTGTTGGTTTACTCCAAGAAAACACGTGACTCACCTTGTGGCATCTCCACATTTGATGCCAACCAGAAGCTACCTACTTTAGGTGCCGAGTTCATGGTTGGAAACCTAAGTTCAGCGCCATAGCCGCTGCCTGATATATAAGTTAGCATGATCAGTGTAGGAGGGGGAGGGGCAGGTATCCCAAGAGGGGGTTTCCTGGGAGGGTGAGTTTGGCTTTTCTTCAGTCTCTTGCTCTTCCTTCCATCATGGAACGAGACCATACAAACGCTCTCCCTAAGTGTCAGCCTCAGGAACCGTGGGCCAAATCAACCTCTGCTCATTTAAGTTACCCAGCCTCGGATGCTCTGTGACAGCAGCGCAAAGTAGATAAGAACACCACTGCTTTTAGGCTTCTCTAGCTGTTCTGACATCAGGTGTCTTACCTGTGGACTCCTCCAACTTCTGACAGCTCTAAGCATCCTTACTCTGGCATCTCTCAGTCAGGGGGTCCTTGGGCCAAGTAGGCTATTGGTTCCCACTAATGATATCTTTCCCTGATCTAGGGGCAGGTCTGGCCTTTCTAATGGTACTTGATGTCAGGAAAATGTAGCCTGAGTGACATCATTTTCCTAAGGGAGGTGAGGGACGAACTATGACATTCATGGTCATCCCAGAGCTCTGTCTGGAGAAGCCCATTGGGACAAATGGTTCCTACAAAGTGTTTGACTGATTTTTCAAACTTGGTTAAACCACTTCATGGGTCATAAGTTTGAGTTTTTAATCTGTAATTGTGGATAATGTAAACTGTGGCTATGTTAAAGTTCACCAGGGAAGTCCTTGCCTGGCATGCATGAGCTACCAGGACCCAATCCTCAGAACCACAGAAACACGCAAGCAGACAGACAGACACACAGACACACAGACAGACAAAAACCAAACAAGGACGTTCTTCCAATCCTCAGTTCCTGCTCCATTTCTCGTGGTGGTTGTCAGAGCGGCACATCCACGAGGAAGTCAAGAGCTCTGTTTACGTAAGCGGACATCTCGCTGTCATGAAACACATCCCGACACCTGCCTTAGTCCCTCCGCTTCATGTTATTTACACGCTAGTGTGTTTACTGACGCGTCCTCTGTTTTCCGTGACTCTTGAAGACGCACATGCTAACCATCTGGTCACTCTCGGCTAGTGCTGCTCTCACGTTTGCCGAGAAATGGAATAGCAAATAATTGCCCTACCAGCATGGCCTGGCCCTGGACCTGCTTGCCTGACATAGGTGTCTCCATGTTTAAATATTCTACTCTGCCATCTTGGCATGAAGGAACCCTTCCAGGAAGCAGGCTGGGATGCAGGAAAGCCTGTAAATTCCAGTTCTGGGGAAGGTGAGGCAGTTCTGAGAAGAGTATTCATAAAGACACCAGCCTTTTCCAGAAATAGACTAGCTATCTTGAAAATAAATATCACTCCATGCAAAATTCATATCTATAATGTCATTATCAGTTTTGTGCATGCATATCAGAAAAAATGACTAAACGGGCATTTTGATGCAGCATAATGACTATAGATATGCAAAGTGCATTTAGTGTCTTGGGATTCATTATATTAAACCAATTTCCACACAGAGGAAGGAAGTGGCTTAATGCTTAGAGGAAGAGACAAGCAATTATTAAACTACCACTTCTAGTGAGCTGAAGGAAGTCCCTTTTATTCAATATCTATTTTTAAATTTTTTAGCTAGAATATAGTAATTGTACATATTTATGGTAAGCCAGGTGATAAGTTGATATGTGTATGCAATATGCAAATCAGGTAAATAGCATGTGTGTGTTCTGGAACATTGTCACGCCTTGTGTGGGAGCCTGTGAACCGACACTTCTCAGTGTTTTACAAAATACACAGCTGAGTGGCTGCACACTGCTGTCGTGTGACAGAACGCAGGTTCAAGTTCCCGTGTAACTGTGTTTCACGTTCTTGATCCACTCTGGAAGCTGAAATCGTACCCCAGTCCTGGGGGCCCTCAGTCAAGAGGATGATGGCCAGGTGCATTCCTCTGGAATGTTCCCACCAAGGATGTGATTCCCACGGGACAGAGAAAGAAGGAGAACTCAGGGAAAATTAGGGAAGGGGTGAGATCCAGAAAACTGTGGGGTTTCTTCTCATTGCTCACAGTGACTGTTCCGGAAATTAAGCAATAACATTAGCAAATGATTCCTGCAGCTGGACTTCACTGGAGTCACCTGGAGGATGACTGAGTCACGCCTGTGTGTGTGTATGTGGGCGCGTGTGTGTGGGGGTGCAGGTATGTGTGTGGGTGTATAAGAGGGCACTAGTGGTGCCTGTGGAGGGCCTGTGAACTCAAGGGTGACTTCAGGAATCACCCTGAATTATTCTACCTCCTTCTTGCTTTGTTCTGGGTTTCTCAGTGTTTCTCTTTGTCATAGTTAGGCACAGGAGTCCACTTGATGGATGAGGGTTTGAACTCTGGGCACATTTGTAGAGAATTAGTAGTTTGCAGAGCAAACCTGCAGGAGATTGTCTAGTGGATGGGGAAGACCCAGCCCATGGTGGGTGGGACTAGACCCTGGACAGATGAATAAAATACAGAGATCTGGCTGAAGAAGCTGACATCTTGTGTACACTTGGTCAGACATGCTGGTTTGGCAAGTAAGGATCGTGCCTCTCTCAGCTGTTAGGTAAGATGTGGCCAGTGCCCTCAGCCCTGGTGTTGGTGTGTGCTCTCCCATCAAGCTGGACTGAGAACTGTAATCAGACAATCTTAAGAGAAAATAAATCCCTTGTTCCCTTAAGCTGTTTGATGGTGATTTTATCAGCAGCCATGCAGCCTAACTATAACAGCCTTTCAGAGTTGGAAGCACAGACTACCACCATTTCTACCCTTGGATTTTCTGTGTGATCTGGGACCAGAACTCAGGACCCTTTGCTTGAGAGGCAAAGGTTGTGACCCCTGAACCATCTCTCCAGCTCTGTTAGAGTGTTTCTAGAGAGGATGAACCGAATGGGAAAAATCATCAGGGAGGCAGGCGGCACATCCCAGAACAAGGCGTGGGAGAAGGGAGGATGCAGCTGGACCAAGAGTGACAAAGGAGGAAGCCAGACGCACGGCAGCGTTCAGCGTGGCTTCTCTGCTTTGTGACCACAGTGGTGTGAACTGCTCTGTGCCACAGCACGGATCCATCTCGACGGGCTGATACCTGCTGAAACCAAGAGCTGAAATAAGTATTTCCCACCTTAGCCTGTTCTCTTGGGTCTTTTGGTCACGGTGTCCAAAACTCACTAACCAATCTTTTAGTAATGACAGTGTGGAAAAAAAAATCCAACACTTGATTTACTACAAGCGATGTTTATATAAGGCATATAATCTTTTTTTTAGAAAGTTCAGTGTACTGAAATATCTAGCTTTGTTTCTTGTCCTCTTGGCCTATATAGATCAGTGCTGAAATATATTTCAGTATATCAGTTTTAAGCTCAAGAAAATATTAATATTGGTGTGTGTACTTGATATATGGTCTGGACATTAGGAAAGCAGGACTATTAACATTAAAAGTTCTTTATTTACCGTATGTATGTATGTATGTGTGTGTGTGTGTGTGTGTGTGTGTGTGTGTATTTGCAATCGTGTAATATGGAAGTCAGTCCTGTCCTGCTTTTATGTGGGTTTTAGGGATGGAACTCAAGTTGCTAGGCTCATATGGAAAGAGCTGTTACTGCTCAATCATCTTGCCACCATGAAATTATTAATTTTCACAGAAGCACCTATGAAGCAAGATAGATTTTTTCCTTTATGAGGAAGATGATCAGTTGGAATTGATTTTCCTGGGACGGTTTCATCGATTTATGCATTTGTTTACTCCATGAATTTGTTTACCTAGTGCCCTGTGTATGCCAAGGTTTGGGAAGGGAGGATATTAACATGGCTGATGTGTTTCTCTAAAGCACAAGGGACGAAGCTACTAATGGGAATTTTATTCTGGAAAAGAACTCCGAGATGATTTGATGTTCCCGCCCTCTCATGCCAGGAGAGGATCCTAGAGTTAGTAAGTGTCTTCTCTTTGTGCCAGGTCAGTGGCATGAGCAGGGACCAGGACCCTGAGGCCCCAAGCTCCCAGCAGGGTTTCTAGAATCTTGAACTCCCAACTTTATGTCTGCATTTAAGTAGAAAAGACCGTATAAGTGTCTAAGAAAGACATGCAGACAATTCTTCTTTTGTATATGCAATGTACCTTCACATCTTGGAAAGTGTCCCATAAATATTTATCTCTGATCAGAAAGACACAATCTGTTGAATGTTCTAACGTACAATAAATACTATGTACCAATGGGGATGTTCTGATGTAGAATACTATGCCGTCACTACTGGGAATGTTCTCGTGTAGGATACTATGTTGTAACTACTGAGAACAAACATTAATATGCCTCAGCACTTAGTCTATTCCAGACACTGAGGTGAGCTGTATGGCAGTGGATGAGAGTGTTTATATCGCACCCCAGCTTTATGAAGCCCCACCCCCTTTTGAAGAGGAGCACAAGGGTTCAGACATTGACCAGGGTCTTGGGTCTTGTGAGTGGGGGGAGCAGGATTCTGACCTGACAGTGGATGATACTGTGAGTCTTAGACACAGCATGCAGCTGTCTGAACAGGGTGTCTTTCTGGTAATCCCCCCTGAATTCCAACCCTGCATTCCTGGAGAGAAGGCAAGGGAAGAGCGTCCCAGACTGTTCCCACCTCATCGAGATTCCTGCTGGAATACCACGAGTGAGCATTCTTTGTGCAGTGAGACAATTGCTACTGTTTTCCAAGTGAGATGCAACGCCAGTGTTGGAAGCGACCCAGAGCTATGGAATCTATCACCACATGATGCTGGTGTATTGACACAGCGAGGAGGGGATTCCCAATTTAAGCAGTGAGCCCCCCATAAAAATCACCCCAGACTTCTTGGCAATCAGGCAAACTCACGGCGTCAGGAGCCCGCAGCTGCATTCAGGCCACCGTAACAGGTGAATTCATGTCATCGGTGAGTAAAGGTGAATGAAGACAAGCTCCTGACAGCTGACAGGCTGACTCCCAGGGGGGCTTCAGCCGGCAGCAGGGAGAAGGGAGGAGAAGAGGAGGAGGGATCAGGATGGGGAGCACGATACTCCCTGCAGGGACAGGGGCAGCTTCAGGGTCTTCTTTCAGTGTCTCCTGTTTGCGTCTCATTCAATCATGTAGGTAAGATTAATTCTGATCGGTTGGGCCCAAACTGGCTCTGCTTGGAGATGCTGTCTGCGTGTAAAAGCACTGTGATGTGCATAATGGAAGGCACCCTTTTGGCTCTGCTGTGGCCGCTAGTGCCTGCAGCTTGTTCAGGCACATTGGAACCCTAAACGCACTGGGCATCCTCAGGGAGAGGGGCGTGTCCAGGCACTGGCATTGGGTGCATACAGCTCTGGCATACATTTGCTTGACTTACGAGCTTCATGAGCCAGGTGTGGTGACAGGCATGGGTGGTCCCAGCACTCCAAAGGCGGAGGCAGGGAGGTTGAGAGGTTACATGGCCAGACTCTGTCTCAGAAGACAAGCAAGACCCTCAGCAAAACAAAACTAAAAAGGTGAGTTTGGGGAGGGAATAGTGAAGAGAATGGAGGGGATGGAAGGGAGGAGAGGGAGGGAAGCTGGGACGAATACTCAAGATGCTTGTAAAAGTAGGGAAAAAGAGAGAGTACAAGTGCTGGGATTTAGTTCAGTGGTGTGTTACTTAGTTCAGTGGTGTGTACTTAGTCCAGTGGGGTGGCATTTAATTCAGTGGGGTGGTACTTAGTTCAGTGGTGTGGTACTTAGTTCAGTGGTATGGCACTTAGTTCAGTGGTGTGTACTTAGTTCAGTGGGGTGGTACTTAGTTCAGTGGGGTGGTACTTAGTTCAGTGGGGTGGTACTTAGTTCAGTGGTGTGGTACTTAGTTCAGTGGTATGGCACTTAGTTCAGTGGTGTGTACTTAGTTCAGTGGGGTGGTACTTAGTTCAGTGGGGTGTCACTTAGTTCAGTGGGGTGGTACTTAGTTCAGTGGTGTGTACTTAGTTCAGTGGTGTGTACTTAGTCATGGAGGTGGTATTAAGTTCAGTGTAGGCACTAGTTCCAGTGGATGTGGTACTTGTTTCAGTGGTGTGGGTACTTAGTTCAGTGAGATGGCAAACTTAGTTCCAGTGGTATGTACTTAGTTGTTCATGGGAGTGTACTTAGTTCAGTGGGGTGGCACTTAGTTCAGTGGGGTGGCACTTAGTTCAGTGGGGCTTAGTTCAGTAATGTGGTACTTGCCTAGTATGTACAAGACCTTGACTTTGATCCCAGACATCAGAAAAAGGTTAAGAAAAAAAGCCGAAACTTGTTTTTGGTACATACTATAAGCAGAATTTTATTATTAAGCTTTCTGGTTAGAGAAAATATATATCTTTTTTTTTCTTTACGTTTTTCAAATGCAAGCTTACCACATAAGCCTTGGGAAGCTGAACAGTAATGTTCTAAGATACTGTGAAGGCTGAGTTCTTCCTCTGCATGACGGAGGCTGTTGCAAGAGCGAAGGTTTAATTCTGCTTCCAGCCCCGCTGCAGCCGCAGAGCCTGGTCACACATTCTGCTCAGCGGTCAACAATGCGCTTCCCTCAGTCTGTTTCTCTGACATTGCTTTGAGTGACTGAAAGAAAAAGCAGCCCGTGCCATGTCGAATTGAAGATGCATTGCTCGTTCTGCAAAAGTAAAAATATTGAATAAAAATGGCAGCAGTGAGGGTCCCTTTACATCCAGTGAACTTGAAGCCTGGGGAAGGTGGGCGAGGATTATCAAGAGGGGCAGTGAAGAAAGCGCTCCTTCCTCTCCCCCTTCCTCTCCCCCTTCCCTCTCCCCCTTCCTCTCCCCCTTCCTCCTTCCCTCCCCCTCCGCGCACAAGGCTGCTGCTGAGTCAGCTCGCATTCAGAGCTTGTTGCATACAGCCACGTACAGCCGTCCACGTTATCTTGTTCTTTGACCGCATTCACCTCCCCGTGCTGTCTCCCTCTCGTCCCCTTCTGCTTGTCCCCTCCTCCAGAAAATCATGCTCCTGTCTTCATGTCATATGTGTGAACATATGCTAAATGTAGGGTCTAGAGTGAGATTTTTTTTTGACATATTTGTAGATGAGAAATAAAAACTATGACATCTGTCTTTCTGAATGATAATAAATTGAATTTTAAAAGGAACACATGTATATAACACATGTCTGCATGTGTGCACACCCAAGCAACATGTATGCACACATACATGAGCATACACAATATACACAACACGTGTGCACACAACATGCACATAACACATATGCACATGTAACATAAGTAGCACATATACATGTGTATTACACTTAAGTGCGCAGAACATATGTACCGCGTATGCACACACAACCTATGTAAACATAAGTAGCACATGTGCAGGTGCACACACAATGTACTGGGCTATATACAACATAATACTGATATTCACATGGTCATGCGTATCCCCGACTTCCAACCACCAAGTATCTTTCTGTAGTTGATCAGAGAGACCAGGCTCTCGGGGATCCGCTCAGCTCCTGAGAGCAGGCAGCCACAGAGGAGCATGTGCCACAGGCCTGGGCAGAGAATGGCCCTCTGGGAGCCAAGGTACTCCGTGACGACCAGTGGATTCTCGCAGGGGCGCTCAGCGGGAGACGATAAAGACCCTTTCACACTAGAGCTTGAGCCAGCTGCAAAGCAGACGCGGCCATCGCACAGAGGGATCCCTGACGTCAGCTCCATGGCCCAGCAGCGGAGGCCCAAGACTTTCAGGGTGATGGACTTGCACCTCTGCTTGTCCCTTCTGCCAGCTCTTTTTGGGGATTCCCAGGAGAATAAGATTAGGGTCTTGACATCACACACGTTGTGCAGATGGCTCCTCTTGATGGTCCTGCTAGGGAGGGAAGAAGGGAAACGGAATCCTGGCTGCTTACAGTCTTCCAATGGGTTAGCTCCCGCTCATGGTGTGTGAGCCGACGGCAGTCAGCACCAATGAGAGGTCTCCCTTCCACAGCGAGGGGTCATTGAGACAGACAGGAGGCCAACATCAACCATAAAGAGGTTAGCCAGATGGCGGAAAGAGGGCAACATTAAGCCAAAGCCAAGTGCCATTTTTTGTCCATTCAAGCAGAGGACTAGGGAAGGAAGAGCTAATGACCATGTGTTCTCTGTCTGAACCCTCAGGGCTCAGCCTGTATCTTCTAACCAGTTGGGGCTCATGGCCTTGCCCTAGTGGGCTGTGTACTAGCAGCACCCACTTTGTCCTGAGTTGCCTGCCCAAGACTGCTGATGATTGGGATACATTTTGTTCCCAGAAGAAATACATGGGTCGGAATAATAAAATATTCAAATTTACTTTGAGCGGCACTGAAATCAAAGCGGAAGATTTATTTTGCCTTTCATTGCTCTCCAGCTTTTCTAGTCACACTGCAATGTGGCTTATGCAAGGTGCTCAATGTGATTAAATGTCAACATTAAGATGATCTGGGAATAAAGTGTCAAGAACCCAAAGTTGAAACTAAGCCCCTGTCTTTTATTAAATTCTACTTTAGGAGGATAAAACCACTTTATGTTGCAGGCACAGTCCCCAGACCACAGTGGTGGTTTCAAACAAGGAAGGTTTGTTTCCCTGGTCGGGGGTATCTCTGTGGCCTTCACTCTGGTGAAGGGAAACACTGATGGCTATGTCCTATAATGGAATGCAGGCTTACCCAAGCACACACTAGTGCCTGCAGGTGACAATATCTCTCTTGCTCAGATTTCATAGGCAAAGCAAATTCCACGGCAACCATGGTTTGAGGAGGGCAAGAAAACCAATCCTCTCAAGGCTATAGCATAATAAGCATGACCCTAGGGATAAGCACAAATTCCCAGGGAGAAGCCACCGGTTGTATGCATTAAATATCCTTATACATTGAAGTTTAAGGTGATAATGTTTGTTGGGCCCACCCAGAGATAACGGTCTGGGAGGGAGTGAGCAGGGCATGGCTTAGCACATGGGGCCAAAGATGGCGCTGGGAGCTGGTGTCCTGGGCGTGACCCTGATCACATTACACAGAGTCCTAATTGGCTTATAGGAGCCAACATAGATTTATGTTTAGTCTGAACTATGCCGAGTATGTGCTTTACTGACCATCAAGGTAATTGGCTGGTGTTTCGCGCGCTTTGAGTTTTTGTGTATATAAGCTGATTTGTTACCCCCAATAAACTGAGATCTTGCTTTGACAAACTCCCCGTCCGTGGCCGAGTCTCTGGAGGGCAGAGGCGGAGGTGCGGGTGGTCAGGCTTTACTTATCTTCATCGTTACAGCCAGGAGCTGTGTAACTGAGTGAATGAATGAGTGAGTGACGGAGTGTCGCCTTGACAGACTCCCTGCTGTGTCCAGAGGCCCCTGGATTTGGGTGGGGGTAAAGGGCCTGCAGCATATTCGTCTTTCTCCGCCCCGACGGCCTGGAGTCGTCACCGTGTGTGCCTGGGGGAATTGCCCCAGCAAATGTTCACTTTCATATGTGTGTGAATGTGTATGGTATGGTGCATTTGTGTAAGTGTAGTTTTTGCATGTCTGTGGGCATACGTGTGAGCCGTGTGAGGTCCTCATGCATGCAAATGTACATGAACTGAGGAGGCCTGAGGTATCAGGAACCATCCTCATTGCTTTTCCATCTTATTTTGAGGTTCCCCAGAGCTTACCTGAAAGGCTAATCTGGCTATTCACATTGCTCTGGGATTCCCAGGCTCTGCCTTCCAAGGCAAGAATTATGTAGGATCTGGACATCTGAACTCTGGTCCTTTTGCTTACAGGGCAGGCACTTCAACTGCTGAGCCATCTCCCCAGCCCAGCTGAAGATGATGGAGGTGGTAGCCGTGGTGATGACTGTGGGGAAGGAAGGGATCCTGATAGGAAAGGCAAAGGCAACGGTGGAGGAAGTCGTGGTAGTGTTGCTGTTACACGCCGTAGTTGCTGAGATGGTAGAATGGTTATAACAACGGTGGTGTCGATGGTAGAAGTGATGGAGTGTGACAGCGACAGTAGCGGCCATGTGCAGTACTTCCACTGGTCACGTGACCGGATCCTTCAACTGCCTGTCACTCTTACCAATCCTTCTTTCTTTAGCAGTTCCCAGTTTATGTTCACATATGTATTACAATGCCATCTGTACATTCCGTATCCAACAGGCGAGGACTTTGGAGGGCTCGCAATAATGCCCCTCCCACCGTAAAGTCACGTCTTAGCCATTAGAAGAGAGGGCCACGCACAGGGATCAGACATCAGTTCCTTCCTGAGCGCGCTAGGTTCCAGCCCTGGGCACAGTCACCCAGGTCCTGGATTTCCCAAACCATACATTGATCCCCAAATTCCTGACTTGTACCATCCACACAGGAGCAGGACAAGGCTGACTCCATTATTCAGGCTTTCACTGACATATGTCTATTGAGTGTCTGAGACCGCTCAGCCTGAACAAACAGAAAATAACTGTACTCTCTCAGGGATTCTGTTTCCATCAAGACAGAATCCTCCTTGTGTATCACCTTTTTCTGGATTTGTTCCAATGAAACTCGTGATTTATCGTTTGAGGATGAGTGAGAAAGACATGTTTGCTAATGGTTCCTTCTTCTCATCCCCTCTCCATTCTGCAGCTTCTGCTTGCTAACTGATTGGATGTGTGGGAGACTCAGAGAGAGACTCCCCTCTCAGGATGCTTCTCACATCCATGGGCCCAAGAGACCTTCTGCTATCTGCTGTTTTGTATTGGGGCACATTTGGTGCCATCGATTTCCAACTTCCTAGTAGACCGTGGTCTCCCAACTGCCTAGCTCAGTCTTAGATGTTGGTGGCATTAATAAATGACTCCCAGTTCTGAGCCTGGGTAGTGTAGTGTTTCTAAATGGAAGTAGAATTATGAGAAAGCTATTTATCATTGACAGAGAACTATTGGAGCCTGCAGGTTCGGACCTTGGGCTGTGCTTGGAGAATGGAATCATTTTGTTGCATGGTTACATTCAATGTCTTTACATTCCTCTGCAGTGTGTTGATGAGGGGGTTCTCCAAAGCCCCAGGTCCCAGCAGTGATTGTCACATATTACAGTGGTGCGTGGGCATGGATCTTTGTGGCTCCACCCTTCCTTTTAAAACACACACACACACGCACACACACACACACACACACACACACACACACACACTCACATATTCTTTGGTCATTTTAGTTTCTCATATTCTTCTGCCATCAAAGTGTTAGGCGAACGCCAAGCCTACATGGAGGAGTGGATATAATTATGTTGTCCCTGTAAGGATGACTTGCATTCTGGATCCTTATCAGGAAGATTATAAATAAACACAGGACAAATGGAGTTAATGTGATACCAATGAGGATAATATAGAAACTTTTAAAAGGGGAAAACGAAACAGCATAGAAACATGTAGATGTAGGAGGGGAGCTGGGAGGTGGAGGGGGGCTGCCTGCCACCCCCTGCCAAGCAGGAACTGCTTCTGAGATCGATGTGAGGCTGGGATTTCGTGTACCAAATAACGGTTTCCATGCTAGCCTGAGGATCGTCGTATAATTAACATCTCTGGGAAATTGACATCTTGTCACCCAAATGTATATATTTCACTGCTAAATGGGAACACCCAAAGAGTACGATTGCTTTGACTTCACATTAAGAGTTGGATATGCATGGATTCTTGGGCCTAGCTTTGGTGCCCTGATTTGAAATATAAATTTAGTTCACCTCAGGCTAGAGTTTCTAAAAAAAAGTTGCACCTTACTAAAGTAAAAATGTTGTTGTTGGTGAGGGATACATTTTAATCTAATCAATGTAAATTGCTCCGAGCATCTGGCTGGGTGGTTATTTCATCTTTCCTATCATCCTGACACACACTATTAATCTGCAGCAGAAGTTCTGAGAAAAAAACCCTAATTTCTGTCTTGAGGAGAGAGTTGGGTCAGTTCAGGTCAAACTTTTATTAGTTTTGGCCTAAAATTCATTGGAAACTTGTAAACATTGAATCTTCAAGGTAGTTTCTAGTATGAAACAGGAGTTGGCATATGTGCACTCGGGTCTATGTGCGTCCACCCACATTTCTCCATGTGTGTGAGGTCAGCTCACTCAGTTTCCTGTGTCTCTAATCCTGAGCGCATTGCGCTAAGACCCCTTGGAGTTCAGGAAACAGAAGCGTGATAAGCTATAATACTTGGCTGAGATCACTTCTAATATCTCATAGCACTTAGAAAAAAAATTATGTCTAGAGTACCCAGCTTGTCAGAAAGAGCTTTGCGTGAGATGCTATTCTACAACATGTGGCAGGCAGTGAGTAATCTGACAATCCTCAAGGGATGCAGCTGGCATATGCCTGGGCATCCTAGCCAATCCTGGGATGCAGAGATGGCACAGAGGTTCAAGTGTTTGCCTTGAAAGCAAAAGAACCTGACTTCATATCTTCAGATCCCACACAAAAATGCCAGACTAATATGGTTCTGGCCTGTAATTCTGGAAGGCAGACCTGGTAATCCCGTGAACAAAGCAAGTAGAACAATCCATGATGATTCCCAAGGTCACCCTTGGATCTTTAGGGGTTCACACACTCAAGTGTCCTCTCATATACATGCCTGTGCACACACTCCCCCCAAAGTCAATCCTTACATCCAAATAATGCATCGTTTTTTGACAGGTGGCTCTTTGTGAAGTCTCTTTTGCTTGATTGTTTGTTTAGGCCCCATGTGGGCCTGTTTCTCTCCGTAGCTCCTGGCCTGTTATCTGTTCAGTCTAAATATATACTCTGATCTGTAAAGCATTTGGATCACTTCCATCCGTGGAAGAGCTTGTTATGGGGCTGGAGAGATGGCTCAGAGGTTAAGACTTTGCCTCACAAGCAGAAAGTTCTGAGTTCACATCCCTGATACCACTTAAAAATGCCAGGCAGAAATGGCAGAAGTCTGCACTTATGGCTTTGGTGGGAGGAACCTGGGAAATCCCAGAGCAAAGCAAAAAGAAGGTAGAATCAACCCAGGATGATTCCTGAAGAGTTATTCTTGGTCCTCCACAGGGACAGACAGTACCCTCTGATACACACACACACACACACACACACACACACACACACACACACACACACAAATAAAGTTGAAAAATACAAAAAAGAAGAAAAGAGTTTGTTATCAGTTATTTAGAGAAATATCTTCCAGGGGGATCTTCTAGTATTGTGCCTGTATTTATACTGACTGTGGAACAAAGAAAGGTGTGTTGGATCCTTAAATGTGGACTTTAGCCATTTGTGCCTTTGGCATCAGCTAGCCGGTCCTTTCTGGCAAGACGTGGTTCTGGGAAACTAAATAGAGAACTGAAGTGCAAGTGTCTCCACAACATTCACACGGAAGTCACGCTTGCCTTGGATTCGTGCCCCAAAACACTGTTTTCAAAACAGCCGTTACCAGCCTCGTTTTTCGGTCTTCAGCTTCTTGATGATCGCTTGGGGTTGTGGTGCGTACAGCTATCCTGACTTACACTGAGCTCCGGGCATAAGAGAAGGGGCTGAATTGCCGTAAATGTGAGGCACAGCATGTAGATTCATGGAAGTCATTTCATTCATTTGTCTTCTCAGCTAGTTGAAGTGAAGCAAACAAGAAGGATCTGGTTGAGATCAGCCACTGGCCTTCCAAAGATTCAGACAGTTAAGTCCTGGGCTTATCTGCCATAGAGCATTTTCCCTTCCTCTCTCTGAAACCTCATCTTTGCCATTCCTAATTTGTTTGAAAGTACAAGTGTAGTTTCTCTTTTGAGAATCAGACATCGTCTTAACTCTGACCTCCTGTAAAGTCATATTTAACATCCTGTGTGGCGTGGGATAAATATTCCCCTGCCAAAGGAGAGGGAGAAAGGCATAGATAGCAAAGGAAGATCAGGCCAAAGCATAGCTTTTTTCCCAGGCTCCCCAGACATTTGGGGTTGCTCCCCCAAGTGTCCTAGGATTATCCAACACTTAAGTGTGGATTTTTAATGATCTCGCCAGGACAAACACCAAATCCTCTGACTCGATGGATTTACCCAAAGATATTAGTAACTAAGAATTCACCAATAATGGAATATTTTAATAAATAACTAGAGGTCTCCATCCATGTATTGAAGGGCTTATTACAACATGGGGCTGTTGGGAGTGGCAGCGAGGTGAAATGGCCTGAGCACTTAAATTACATGCTTGCTGGAGGTTATTAAACTAATAGTGATTTGCATAAATGACAAGGAAGTTATCAGTTACTTATGGTCAGGAAATTCTACAGGACCTAGGGTAATGTTCTATGCTCTGTAATTGGAAGAAATGAGGTCATTTAAGAAGAAAATTGATTTCCAGAGCTGTCTTATCAAAGCCTTTCTTTCCATCAATAAAAGCTATTGAAGCGCTGCTCATTTTTTAATTTCTTCTAGCCTTGGTGGACATTAAACCTTCACATGATGCAAAGAAAAGATTGTGGCAAATCGAATTCAAAGTCAGAATAGTTGATGTTTCCTCCAAAGGTAACTAGCCAGAGCTTGCTTAGAACAAGTGTTTTCTCAGTTTCTTAACTAGACAAATAGCTACTACACTGTTTCTTTGTGCCTGGTGCTAGACTTGTTCAATATGGCCCTTTGTCATTACAGAGGGTAGAGTGTAAAAGAGACATAGAGTTGTGCAAATAGAAGTAATAAATCACTGTCTCCAGGATGAATCGCCTACCAGAGCCGCAGGGCTCAGAAGAGAGATGCGTGGTCATTATTAGTCAGACTTCTTGGCTCATAAGCAAGTTGTTCAGGGGTGCATTTACAAGAAATCTTTCTCTCTGTCTTTCTTGTCTCTCTGCCCTCTCTCTCCCTCTCTCTCTCTCCATTATATCCATGTGTGTATGTGTTTGTGTGTGTATGAATACGTGTGTGTGCATATTTGTGCATGTGTATGCATGTATACATGTGTGTATGTGTGCATTTGTGTGTATAAGTGCATGAGTGTGTGTGTGTGTGTGTGTGTGTGTGTGTGTTTATGCCCATGTATATGTGCGATAGCTCCAGGTTGAGATGGCAATGGAAGGAAATACCATGAGGTGAGAATTAGGGCAAACCGATAGATGTGGGTGATCCTCTGTTGGGTGTGAGGAGTGCTGAGGAAGCCACAGCTAGAGAGGCGACTGGCTCAGAATTTGGCAAGCTCCTCGGACCACCCAGGCATTCGGGATTGATCCCCCAAGGACTCTGGGATTATCCAACACTTAAGTGTGGATTTTTAATGATCACACTTCTGTTCTCAGAAAGGTCACGTTGATGGGTGACCGGAGCCCCAGTGGGAAAAGGGAAAGCTGGAGACCTACAGTCCCGCCAAGATGGCTCCTGAATGGATGGGAACTGGTAGAGCTGGAGTGAAGGCAACGCGTGAGTGACGGAGAAGACAGGTATTGAGAACATCTTGACACGAGTTGGCTCCTGGTGTCATTGAACTTTGGAAGCTGGGAAGGAGTCAGAAAGACCCTTCAGGTGGGACCCTGTGGGGACAGCAAAGCCATCAGGAAGACATACAACAGGCAAGAGCGTTGGCTGGAAGGTGGAGGAAGTAATTCAGGTGACACGTTGGGTGTGAGCAGGACAGGTGTGCAGTTCTGGGGGCCATAGGTGAGAGTCCAGGGGGTTCTATGATACACACTAGGGAGCTGCTGGCGTAGAGTCAGAGCTGCCCAGTGAATGAGCTCCCCAGGGGCCGTGTGAAGAGCAGGAGACACCCAGCTTTGGGGAAAGAAGACCAGCTCTTAGGGAAGACAGGAACATGTAGAGGGACCCCAGGTAGACCCTGGGGCAGGGAGCTGCAGGGAGGCGGAACAGTCAGGGTATCCAAGCCACGAAGAGCGTTGAGGGGAGTTCAGTGGCTGTGGCTGCAGCTTTGGAGTGGGAGCAGATAGACCGAGCAAAGCAGGGTAAGTTGCTGGGATCACAGAGGCCAGTGTGTAAAGGAGAGCCCAGGCCCGTGTCACGTGGCCTCTCGCCTCTGTACTTAAGGCTGTGGGATGGAACCAAGTGCATCATCAGATGTTCTCTCTGCTGCCCGCAGGCTTTCTCCACCTCGCCCTGCGCCCCAGCGACACGGTACACCTTGTCCTCCTTTTCTGGGGACAGGCTCTCCTGCGCAGTGAGACAGACACTACAGCAGCTCAGTGCCAGAAGACAACCATGTCCCCAAAGTCACGAGTGTGAGAAATTTCCCCAGGTGGCGCTCACCGTCTTCTGGGAGGTGAAACTGACAGTCACCGCCCTGGAGATGGATAAAATGGCACCTTTGAAACATTTGTCAAGATGCGCGCACAGAGCAGAGGAACAGACAGACGCGAAAGCGAGCCGGCCATAAAGCTGTCTCCGGAAAGGCACACTTGGTGATGAAAACCAGTAGCCAAGCCATCTGAACCCTAAGTACTCCAGGAAAGTGGGTAATATTTTTCCCCTAAGTATCAGCAAATTGTCTCTGTAAGGACAGCAGAAAGTTATAAATGTCAGGGCGGAGACACAGTACACAAAGTACTACATTGCAAATGGGCTCAGGTCCTAACTCTAAAGCAGCTGGATCACACAGCAAGGGGTGTGCGTTTGGGGGTACTCTCAAGTGGGACGCATTGATCCCTTTGATATAAGTCCTTACAGACCTTCAGGCTGTGCATTTCCTCCTGCGTGCTCTAGAAACAGGCATGGACAACCACAGCCTTAGACCACAAGTGGCTGGGGCAGTTATGAATGTGGTCTAGCATAAAATCACAAATCACTTGCAATATTATGAGATTTAAAAAATGATGTGCACTTACTTTTTACTGTGTGTGTGCGCGCGCACGCGTGCGTATGTATGCTGCCACAGCATATGTGTGGAGATAGGAAAACAATTCATAATGTTGCGGGGGAGGAGGTTTTTTTTATTATTTATTCAATCGTGTGTATATGTGTGTGTGTGTGTGTGTGTGCGTGTGTGTGCCGCGCGTGCACGCATGGGTGTGTGTGTGTAGAACCAAGGGTGAATTTGGGAACCATCGTGGACTGCTTCTACCTCCTTTTTTGCTCTGCCCGGGCATTCACAGGTTCGGCCCACCAGGACCAGAAACACAGGCCGCCCCTGCCTCCGCCTGGTGTTTGTACGTGGGATCTGGGGTCAAAATTCAGGGGAGGAAGTTTTTATGTCCAGGTTTTTGTGTTCGGGAGCCAAAGACTGAAACCAGAACATGTGTAGAGGATAGAGGCAGAGTTTATTAGAGGAGAGAAAGAGCAGAACTCACAGACATGGATTCTTCGAGGGGCAAGAGAGTCGTCTGGTGGGCTGCACCAAAAGATCGAGTTCTATATGTGGGGATTGAGGTGGGAGAACAGCACAAGAGGGTTCAGCAGATTTCATTAGAGGAGAGAAGGAATGGAGCTCAAGACATCAAGTTCATGAGGGCTAAGAGAGGCAGAAGAATACATGGACTCCAGACATGGAATCCATGAGGGGCAAGAGATGTCTAGCGTGGCTGGCAGGATCAGGGGTATTTATATGTTTAGGCGGGCCTGGGAAAAGTGGCTTTTCCTTATTGGTTAGTTCCAGTTTCTGCAAACCAGATTGGCCTTTTTGGTCCCCTACATCTCATTGGTCTGTTCCTATCGGGGCTCAGACCAGTTGATTTTGTGGTCAGCCTCATAGTCGAGCTGTTTCTTAGCTTATTTGCAATGGAAAGCTCATCTCCGTGTCCTTTATAAACAGAGGGTTGGGGAAGTTGGTGACCTTATCTCTATGAAAGATTAGAACCAGGTCCTCCAGATTAATAGAGCGTGTCCCTTCAGGATGATCCCAGCAATGGGGGTGACCGTCAAAGTCTTCAACGACCTGCCTAGTACAGCTGCTCTAAAACTGCCTCAATAGGAGTCAAGTCTCTCCTTCCAACTTGGGTCCTAAGGCTCAAAATTGGGCCACCAGCTTAGCGGTGAACATCTTTAACCGCTGGACCACATCTCCCTCCCTCCCCCCTTGAAATTGTTTAAACTCAATTGAGTGGTTTTCAAGCATGAAGTTAGAAGATGACATCGTGTTGCAATATTAACAAGCTGGACACACCTGCTGGATCACCTCTAGATCATTTCTACATCCAACGCCATGTAAATGCGTGGAAATCACTGTCACAGGGCTCTGTGGAAGAAACTATGGTAAGAGAGACCATTTATGTTCACTGCGGCTTCTCATTTGAATGATTTTTTTTTTTTATCACAATGGCTGGATACCGAGAGGTCGAATCTTCCAAAGCAGGTGAGCAGCTGTACCTGAGGAGGTGACAGGAGCTGGGGCCCAGAGGCAGCAGAAGAGCCCCCCGCGGCTGTCCTGCGCAGAGAAGGAAAGCAGAGACGAAGCAGGACTCGCTGGTGGGTCTGTAGCTGTGCCGATGGGGGATCATGGGAACAGGGGTTCCTGTCCCCGTGTCAGCCTAGGTTTGCCACATTAGTCCTGATGGAATATGACGTAGGAGTGACCGTGCGTGCTCTCTGAGCTGATAGACGAGGAACTGGTCTCGGTAGGATGGAGGGCGCAACAGTTAATCTGTTGCTGTGAGAGAGCTCCCCAAGTCAAGCAACTTAAGGGAGAAAAGGAGATTTATTCAGTTCATAGTTCCAGAGGGGAAACACAGTCTTTCAAGGAGAAAGCAGCCAGCCAAAATCGGAGACAGGCTACGTCACACCCATCCAAGAGGCTGAGAGCTGCAGACTGCTGGCTGCAAAGGCAGACTCCTCCAGGAGGTAGGGTGGGACTCATCCACCTCAAATCCCACCCCTTGTGACCGCCTTCCTCCAGCAAGGCTCCACCTCTCAAAGGTGCCATGACCTCGCCAAACACATGAGACTGTGGGGGACACATCTCAAACCATGACAGGAACGCTTGATTCTCTCCCTGGAGGGTGGAGAGTAGACAGTAGGGTCACAGAAAGAGACACTTTCCTCTCAAATGGACATTCTGATAAGGGGTTCACTGTGTGGAGAAAGGATTTTTTCTGTGGTTCCCCTGGGGGAGGGGGTCCTCTATGGTCAGCCATCTAAAAGGCTGGACCGGGAGTGAGCAGCTCTGAGGGGGCCTTTATTTTATACAGAAGTCTGTAGACTCACCGCAAGCAGGGACCAGAAAGTAAGTCTATACCACACTTGGCCTCGGTGGCACCGCGAACTCCATCAGTCACTCCCAGCAGAGGTGTCGAGGAGAAGCTGGAACATTCCACCGTCAGAGCTCCTTTCTAAGCACCGGGCCCAAGCGGCCTGCTTCCAAGGGGAGCCCCAGCGGAAATATCCACATTCCTCCCAGGGGAGACGTGGAGAGCATGAGGAAAGTTTCAGAGAGGAAGAAATGAATGTGGAAAGGCTAGTAAATGAGAAAGTCTATATGTAATATCAAAAGAATATGAAAGCAATTGAATGTGAAAACAGCTGAATGTGAAAACAACTGTACGTAATTGCGTATGACAGATAAGTGGGCCACGGTGTCAACCTATACTATGTGATAGTATAAGTGGGTCTTTGCGTCAGCCTAGCTGTGGTGTGATATGGACTGTGGAAGACATAAGAAATGAAAATGTGTAATATCAAAATGAGGCAAAACAACTGTATTGTAACTGTAAACAGATCTGTACCCCAATGATGTAACGTGGAATAAAACAGTATTTAAGGGACAGGCTGAGAACCGAGACCTCGGTTCGGTAGGACAGAGCATCCCGAGACTGTCTGGTTGGCAGCCGAGCTCCCTGACACAGCTCCAGCCAAAGTACGGCCTGCTACCTTGGGGACGTGACTGTTGATTGTCCAGCACCCCTCAGCTCTGGCAATGTGCGGAAATGGCCCTTCGTCTAGCTCTGGTCCCGGCTTGAGACCTGCGCCCTGGAATACGTCGATTGGTAAGTCCCCGTGTGGTGTGGTTATTGCTGGGTGGCGTAGACCTCCAGGGAGGTAGAAGTCAGCGGCACAGGCCCCCCAGGTGTGCTCGCGACAGGAGACTTCCTGTAAGGGAAAGGCTGCTATCCACTCGCTTTGGACAGAATTTCTATATGCTTTTGCCCCAAGCTCAAGGCTTATTCCCTCTACGTCTTTCCTCTGCTCTACAGGCGATGGCAACTGTCATGGTTTTCACATGAGTTGGTCCCCGCAGGCTTGTGCATTTGCATCCTTAGCTGCTGTTAATGCTTGGGGAGGTTGTGGCAACTTTAGGGGGTCGAACCTTGCTGGAGTAAGGGATGTCACAGGGGGCAGTCTTGCCGTGTGGTGGCCTGTGATGGTTAAGCCTGGGTGTCAACTTGACACACACGGTATTAACTAAGCTGGGCTGAGACCACCATTAGAAAGGATCAACTGAGACTACTTGAAAGGATTGTACCTGCCCCAGATCCTATCGGAACTTCCAAAGCTCTCGAAGGATCCTCCCAGTACTGCATCATATAAAAAGGAGCCACCAAGGAGAACAGATGCTTCTTGCAGCTGTGCTAGGAATCGTTCTTCCTTCCGGCCGCCTGGTTTCTTCGACCTTCTAGCCTTTGACTAAACTAAGACTCTAGGAGTTCTCCAGCCTTCAGCCATCACCCACTCGACTACTGAACTGAGCAGCTAGCTAGTGGCAGCCATCGTTGGAACTACCTCGGCTCCTGGCAGCCTTCGCTGGGACTACCTCGGCCATATCTGTAAGCCAACTCAATAAATTTCCTACATATATTCATTCTGTGAATTCCGTGACTCTAGAGAACTCTCACTAATACATGGCCCAACCCTGCTTCCAGAGTTTGCTTCTTGCTTTGTCTTCATGATGGTGACAGGGACCTGACCGGCCTCCTCTGTCTTCTGCCACCTGCCATGTCTTTTCCACCACAATGGACCATATCTCCCCTCTGGAGCAGTAAGCCAAATAGATCTGCCTTTCTCCCTTAAGTTGTGTCTGAGTACTGTCTCATGCAGCAGAGAGGGAAGTAACTCAACAGAAACCGTTTCATTAGGAGAGGTATAAAGGAGGAACATTTATACCTCCGAGCAATGTTTGAGCTGAACGTCACACTCTTGCAATATCAATGCTGAATAGTGTCATAGTTAGGCACGGGTGTCAACTTGATAGTTGAGGGTTCAAGCTCTGGGCACATTTGTGGAGAATTAGTAGTTGAGTGAATCGTTTAGTGGATGGGGAAGGCCTAGCCCATGGTGGGTGGGACTAGGCCCTGGACAGGTGAATAAAATACAGAGACAGGTTGAGGAAGTTGGTATCCTTGTGTATATTTGGCCAGACGTGCTGGTCTGGCAAGTGAAAAATTGTCCCTCTCTCAGTTGTGACGTGGATATGGTGTGATAGCCAGTCCCCTCAGCCTGTTGGTGATGGTGCATGTTCTCCTGCCATCTGGACTAAGAACTGTAACCAGACTGTCATAAGAGAATAAAGCTCTTGTTCCCTTCAGCTGTCGATGGCGATTCCATCAGCAACCATGCAGGTGAACTGCTACAAAGAGCAATTAGCATAAGTAATGGGACTGGGTAGGGCGCGTGACGGCTTCGCTGCAGCAGCTGCGAGGGCATTCGGGGACGGCACGCTGCTCTGTGGACTACAGAGAGACACTTCCTGTTCCTTGTGAGTGTCCTCACAAGGCCACTGTTTCATACATCAAGCAATCAATGGCTCCCACCCAAGTGTTAATGGCAAACGTGTCCCGGGTTTCCTGTGGACCCAACACCGTTCCCAGAGACCCTCTGTGGGTGGTCCCTGATTAAACTTGCAGAAGGAGGTTCAGGGGCTTAGATCTGAACCAGCTAGTCAGATGTGGCTGGGCGTGATTTCCTCCACCTGATTCCAGAGCTTATGACGAGCAGCACGACACTTTCTGCCTGTCACTCTCCAGCCTCTTGCCACTACAGGGACTGTGATTCCGGATGCCACAATGTCCCCGAGTCAGTGAATTTCCACTGATGAGTCCAGAAATTGCTGATGCCAGAGGAGAGATCATTCAGCCCACACAGATCGCTGGGGTGGTCTCAACCTTCCCTTTGATTTTGCATGTGTGCACACGTTCCTAGGGGACTCGTAGATACCCCAGCACACTGTCACGGAGGGAAAGGTTGGAGGTATTAGACACGTTGGAGTCTTAGGGACCAAAGAGGGCTGGCAAGCGAGTCTACTGTTGTCCATTAATAGGATAATTTCTACTGGACAGTTACTGAGCTAGTGATGTTCGGTCCTGTGGGATCCACCTATTCATTCTTTAGTACCTCCCTTCCTGTTAACTCTGGGGCCATTCCTTAGCAACACCAGACGATAACAGCTGTGACTCCAGCCATCTCTCTCTGCCTGCTCTCCCGCCTAACAGTCACGGGAACTCCTCTCACCATGTGCTCACAGTGCCTCTCTCCCCGCTCTCTCTAACCTGAAGCCTCTCTTCTGCTCTGGTGCTTTCCCATCTTAAAGCTATTTTTTTCCTTCTTGCCCTTCTGACTGAGTGCCTGAGCGTTTCTTCCCTTTTCTCTGGTTTTCAATAAATCCTCCTACATGTTCTGGTTTCAGTCTCTGACTCCAAGACACAGAAGCCCATGAAATCTGGTGTCCCTATCAGCATTCTCGGGGCTGTGGGATCTATCCTCATGTGAATCGCTTGGCTCTGAAGGGAGGGGGCACGTGCGTGGGTCTAAGAGGACACCGGGCATCTGTGCAGGGAGGCGCGGGGGCAGGGACCCCTTGGGAAGCAGCAGAAGGACGGGGTGGGACATAGAACACGTAGGAAGCCAGGCAGCAGAGCGCGCTCCCCAGAACCGGGACCAGAGAGCACCGTCTCGCTGCACCCTTGCGGCCCTTCATCCACAAGCAAGAACACGGGTCCAAAAGGCTCCACAGGCTCTCAAAGCAGGGCCACCAAGTGGGGACCAAGTGATCGAACGCGTGGGCTTGAGCGAGCAGCCGTTTCACGTTCGGCCCGTGTCATCTGCGTGAGAAGCAGCCGCTGGCGGTGACAGACGCCTCCCACGCAGCCATCGCAAGCAGTGGGTTTGCTGCGGATCCCTCTGCCGTCAGGTCGTGACCCTCTTTCGTGCTGTCCTCCTCAAAAGCCAGGACTGCAATTCCGTGAGGAAGCTTTAATTACATGACTCCTGCACTCGCCGTCGCTGGAGGTGCGAGGCCTACGGACAGGCGCTGGACGCTGACAAGGTGTTTGCTAGTGCGGCAGCGACCCTGAACCGCATGGGCGCTGGGCTAGCGATCGTCATCTGTGCCGGGGAAGGTGCGTTTGCCCACAAAGCTGGTTGGTGCCTGCAGATGGGTGCGAGAGAAGGTCCTCATCCCGAAACCACAGCCTGTGGATGTGGACATCAGCTGAAAGTCACCCAGGCTACCGCGTCAGACCTTCTCTGCTGCTCGGAGGGGCTTCGAGGCTTGCAGAAAAGCCGAGAGCGCAGCTAGAGTCACCCAATGGCTTCCTGGATGTGACAGGTCACTGCACCCACAGAGCCACTCCAGCCGGGTCTACCTCCACAAGTCACGCACGAGGCTGGGCTCCTCAGCGTCTCACGAGGAAGGGGGGAGACGCTGGAGGCCCCCACACCTCCTTGATGATCAATGATTGACGCTGACTGTGGAACGGGGGTCCGTTCTTCTCAGCACATGGCAACAGGGATGTATGGCCTATGCAAGTACCAGGCCCATCAGGGGAGGTCGGCGCCCCTGGTGGAGCTCTGAGCACGGGCCATCGGAGAACATTCCAGATCTTAATATAGGAAGTGTATCATTCGACGCTGTGCATTTTAAATTAAAATTTAAGAAAAATTGATAAAACTCTGAAATCCAGATTTTGTGTTTAGTGCCATAAATCAGTCGTATGTATGTGCATGTATGTGATCGCATGTTGGGGGGGGCGTATGTATGGAGGTCAGAGGGCAATTTTGGGGTCGTTCCTCAAGCACTGTCTTATTTTGTTGTTGCTGTTGTTTCTTATTGAGTGAGAGCCCCTCACCGACCTGTGGCTAACCCACCAGCAAACCTACCTGTCTCCATTTCAGCATGGGGGAATGTGTCACCACTTTTTAATTCTGTATGTGTGCGTGCGTGCGTGCGTGTGCGTGTGTGTGTTTGTGTACAAAAGGGCACTTGAGTGTGCGAGTCTGTGGAGGCCCAAGGTTGACACTGGAATCATTCTGCATTGCTCCACTTCCTTACTGCTTTGTTCTGGGGTTCCCAGGCTCTGCCTTCCAGGATCAGAATTGCAGGCCACGGCCATTTCCACCGGTCCTTTTTATGTGGGGTCTGGGGACCTGAAGTCAGTCCTGTTGCTTGCAAGGCCAAGCCTTTGACCCCTTGAGCCATGCCTCTAGCCCTTATTTATTTATTTGAATGTGGGTACCGGAGACTGAACTTGGCTCCTCCTTGCTTGGCAACCCCTCACACACAGAGCCCCTCACGGGCCCTCCCTTCTCTTTTGCACTTTTGGAAAATCAGATCGTGATGACATTCTCCTGACCCAAAAGGACAAACTGCCCTGAAGGACCAAAGCAGGAGGGAAGCTAAGCAACAATCACAGGCTGAGCCAGACGTGTCCGTGACCACACAAAGAGACGACATTTGCGCTCGGGCTTTTCTAGTCTGTACCTCACGGACCATCCAGCCATGTCTTTGGATTGAATGCTGACTAAACTACCAGAAGCCCAAGCAAACCTGGCATACCTCCTGTGCCAGTCAGGGTGGGTGCTGACCACAGCCTCAGTTAAATGGTTAACTACAGTCCATTGGAATCACAGCCCTTCCCCTTTATTCTGTCCCCTTCTCTCTCTCTCTCTCTCTCTCTCTCTCCATCCTCCTTACAGATGTAATTCAAGCAAAATTCTGACAATTAGGGATCCCACCTTACAGCTGTCAGCATCATTTTGCTTGGCGTTGATCATGATCATTTCTTGCGGGTTGTATCAGGCAAAGGCGCCCTCGTTCTCTGAGCCAGGAAGCCAGACTGTTGTCAAGGCAACAGCGAACCTTGTGATCTAGGGAGGAAAGGCCGCTTCTGGCTGCTGGGAGTCTACGCTGTCGAAGCCTCAGCTTAATTTTCGGGCTTGGCAAAAAAAAAAAAATCTTTTTTTATGGTTAATTATAAATTGTAGCCAATGTTATTAGACCGAGTGATAGATGATTGCCTGCTAAATGTGATGTGAAAAATGAAGGCGGTTTTCCATGTGAAGGGACCTAAATTAAGTGTGCCTAAAGGATCTATTGATCGCTTATTTTTGTCGTTCTGCAGCGCCTGAGCGGAACAGCTGAGTGAGCGCCTATGTGCTTCCAAACTCACATTTATTTGAGTCTTGTCGTACTTCTTGCTTCCAAATATATTCAAAACATAGTAGGAGGTGGTCTACCCACATACATACACATGCACGACATGTATGAATTATATATAGTACACTCTAGGGGATTTGAAGTCTTTGCTGCTCCTCATTAAGAGCTGCGGCTTCCTCCCAGCACGTGAGATCACAGATCAGAATTTGCAAGTTAATTTCAGACAATGCTGAGTGTCTCTCACCTCCCTGCTTATTCATCCGCTCACTGACTCGTGCCTGTAGTGATGTTCACGCCGTGCCCTTGTTTATTCACCAGACAAGCACTACGAGTTCATTTCACGAAAGCTGGTATGATGGGGGCTAGAAGCGGTCAGAGTGTAAACACCAAGCCTGGTCCCCTAGCCGACAAATGGGCTCTGTAAAAGCAGAGCCAGACCAGCAAGGTGGCTCAGAAGCTGAAGAGCTGACACTGTAAGCCTGAGGGCGGAGTCTGAGGTCTAGAGCCCACATGGTGGAAGGTAAAAACTGACTCCCACAGGTTTCTTCTGACCTCTGCATGTGTAAATGGAGTGTGCATGCACATATGCGCCCGTGTGCACGCGCGCGCGCGCACACACACACACACACACACACAGTAAATAATGTAAAATCATCATAAACCCCTAATGTCAGGTCAAGCATGAAGGCACAGGCTATCATCCCAGCCCCTGAGACTCTGAGGTAGGAGGACTGTCATGCGTTCAGGGGCAAGCTGGGTTGTATAGCAAGAGGTTGTCCCAGAAATAAATCGATTAATAAAAATAAATTAAATTTAAAGCTATACGTCCGTGGTTCAGGGAGATTTTCTTTCTGGATACCTCTGCACGGATTGCCCGACTCCACAGCTCCTATCATGGCAGGTGTTTTGGGAGCATGCGTTTGCAGACTTGCTCACCCTTTGCATTAACCCTCTGGAAAATGCATGATCTCTTCTCATCTAAACCAAAAGCAGTATCCAATTTGCCATCCATTAGGTAATGCCTTATGATTAAATTTACACTCAAAAATGCTCCTTGCTGAGAATATTGATCTCAAGACCTCTGGAGGGGCCCTGAAGGCTCTCAGCTCAGCAACTGTTAAGTTGTCACAGTAGAGAATGTGACAATTGAGTGCTTCCACGTGTGGGTGCGTATGTGACTTCGAGTCCTATACATTTACATAAGAAAGGAACATCTGTGGTGAGATGGTCCTACGTGGATCATTTCATTCCTTCCAGAAGGTGAGGAAAGCAACAGTTCTTCATGGAGCCACACAATGGGGGAACCCAAGGATGGGGCTCCAGGGAGGCATGGTGGGGAGTCCAAGGGTGGAGATACAGCATCTGTTCAAAACTTAAGACATTTCTTTTCAAGATTTTCTCCTTGTCTTTGGTTGTGCCAAATTTGCATAGGACACACCTCCTTGTGCTTTGTGATTGTTTTGCTTGTCAATGTGATTGTTCTACAGGGTGTTTTCCGAACGCCGTGGATCTGTGGATGGTCCCTGTCATTGTCTTAGACTCTCTTCCTCTTTCTCAGATGTTTCATTCTCTTCCCTTGTATTCCGCATGTTGAAATTGCTCCCATTTGACTTTGCATTCGAGCTTGGGAAGTTTTCTGCCTCATTTTCAGACTGAACAATTGTTTTCTTAGATGATGCTTACGCAGATGAGGCCAACGAGGGCATCTTTTCCATTCGTGTCTTCGTCCATGTAGTCTCCAGCTTTCCCCTGGAACGTTCACCCATTCATTCGCACCCATTCATTCGCACCCTTGGTCCGCAAGGAGTCAGAAGAGGGGACAGGGTCTCAAGGAGGCAACTGAGCCTTTTAAATGTTGACTTCTATTAAGCAAAGGAAATCCCAAAGCGACTTATAACTTATTTGAAAACACTGCTATTTAATTATGAGATGAAAACCAAACCAACCATGGCTGAGCAAAGCTAAGAAATATTTCTGTCTTGATTCTGAGCTCATAACCTGTGCACCTTGAGCCAGGATTGCCCGCACGCCTCGTGAAGCCGACTATGTCGCTCGAAGCGCCTCAGCTCAGATGTGACACAAACGGGTCATGAACCGCAGGGTTCTTGCTAGACATGCAAAATGCTTTTTCTTCCTGGAACACGATGCTTCAGTGATAAAGAGTGAAGGTTCTTCCTACCTCCATCCTCAGCACGAATCAAATTAGTTTATCTTTGGCGTGTATCATGTTAATGTTTGATCTTAAAAGTTGCTGTTTGAATTGCTGACTTGAGTTTCGGCAAAAAAATTATTAAATACATTTTGTTTTACGATTAGGACAAAATATCCAACAATGTCTGAAATGGCCTTAAACATACTTCTGCCATTTTATCTCATATATGTAATATGAAGCAGTGTTCTCCTCATTGAGGACTATAAAATCAAAATATCAGTGAACTCTGAAAAACATTGAAGATGCTCTGGGTTCTGCAGCTTTAAATATTGAGTCAAGATTTAATTCTCTCTATAAAAATAGACAAACAGATCTATCTCATTAGTATGTAAATTTGCTGTCACTGTCAATGAATGGTAAAGTTATATGAATACATAAGAGAATTAAAACAAACCTCACTAAAAAAATAATAATTAAAAACCCTCAATCTGATATGCCATCCGTGATGTTTGGTTTGTCAAGTGAAGGTTCTGGGTCTCAGGCTGTGACGTCTACACACATTTTGCAGGGGCGTTTCCCTTGCATCATGCCTTCCTGGCTGCCACCTTCCCAATCTGTTTTCTCTTTGGCAATGCATGTCAGATTCGACAGGCAGGGTAGAGAGAGCTGCTCCTCACTCTATACACACACATGCACACACACACACACACACACACACACACACACACACACACACTGGGATGTGGCTCCGACCATCATTTTCCCTGGGGCACAGATTCTTTGTTATGGATACATTTTGTGCCACATTAACATCCCCCCCCACTCGCACAGAGACTTGGAGAAAAATATCTCACATCAGTAGACCAAAACTGGAAGTTCCTCAGAGGTTAAGCTAAAGGCAGCACAGGGTTCTCTGGGACACACCCACCCTCCGCCCCTCCTCCTCAACATGTGAAGTTTCTTGTTCTTGTGCTCTGTCTGCGCTCACTGTTGATCAAAATTCCCACAGCAGCCATCCTGTCTCTCTACCCAGCACCCTCGGCTCCAGATTAGTCGATCCAAGCAGACACAGGCCTTGGCCTTTGAGACCCTGGAGTGATAGTTTGCCCTGACAGCTCAATCTTCACCTGCATTCAACAAATGTCAGTGATTTTTCCGAGAAGAAAATAAAAAGCCGGGCCTCCTGACGCCGTGACCATGGAATGCTTCAGTGTCAGATCCCGCAGCAGGTAAAGGGGCTGCTCCCTTGACCCAAGAACCTTCTCCAGGTAAAGAAAAAAAGTGAAATCTACGAATAACCCATCACATACCCGTGGCTGCTTAGCAAAGGGAGACGCCAAGCCCTTCATGCGATGCTCCTGTGGAGGAAACAGGGCAGCGGCGATGGCTTTGAAGGAGAGGACGCCAGGCACTACGCACACCTTGCAGACACAGTTCTTCCAGCTGAGGGTCGCTCCGGCCGTAGTAATCATAGGCAGGACCTCAGAGATTACAACACTCCCCCCAAACATTTTCTGTCTTTGCTACTTGCAGTGCTATCCACCAAAATTACGGGGAACCCATAAACTTGCTAAGCTAGAAGATTCTTTGGAATCCCATCTGGTGACGAGGGTCTCATGCAGTGTGGTTTGGCTTCAGACGGCCAGTGAAGCTCAAATGACGGGAACTCTGACCCTCCTGCATCCAGTTGCCAAGTGTTGGGACTGCACGTGTGCACCACTGTGCCCGGCTTCTTACTGGCTTTTTAAAGAAAGACGGAAACCGAGCCAAGCCCCAGAGAGGCTGTTTCGAAGTTACGCAGTGGGTTTTTCACTGGAGCAGGATGTCCCCACTTTTAGAAAGGCCTCTGCGTCTATGCTAAGTTCATTTGCATTTTCATTCTTTCTTGCTCCTTAGGAATTTATACTTCTCTAAGACTGTGTGTGCACACATGTGATACCTGCGTGTGTGTGCATGTGTGTGTACGTGTGTGTGCATGTGTGTGCACGTGTGTTTACTCCTGAAGAGGGTAGAAACTAGTCCTTTGTGTTATCATTTAAGTTTTATGAAGGTGAAAAATATAAAAGGGAAAGAAGAAAGGTAGAGAGGGAGGGCAGGAAGAAGGGAGGATGGGAGAGAGAGGGAAGAAGAAATGGAGGGAGAGAGCAGAATAGAGGAAAGGAAGGAAAGGGGAAAGAAAGAAGGGAAGAGATGAAAACAAGGAAGGCAGGAAAACGAAGGAAGGAAGGGAGGGATGGAGGGTGGAAGGGAAGCAGGGGAGGGAGGGAAAGGGAGGGAGGGAGAGAGGGGAGGGAAGGGAGGAGAAAACAGGAAGGAAGGGAGAGAAGGAGGAAGGTAGGAGGGAAGTAGGTAAGGAAGGAGGAAGGAAGGACGAAGGAAGGGGGAGGGAAGGGAGGAAGGAAGGAAGGGTGAGGAGGAAAACAAGGAAGGAGAGGAAAGGAGGAATGAGGAAGGGGAAAGGAAGGGAGGGAGGGAGGGGGAGGAGGGAGGGAAGGAAGGAAGGAAGGGAGGAAGGAAGGAAGGGAGGAAGGAAGGGAGGGAGGAAAACAAGGAAGGGAGGAAAGGAAGGAATGAAGGAAGGAAGGGAGGGGGGGAAAGAGGAAGGGAGGGAAGGAAGGAAGGAGGGAAGGAAGGAAGGGAGGAAGGAAGGAATGAAAGAAGGAAGGGAGGGAAGGAGGGAGGGAGGGAAGGAATAAAGGAAAGAAGGGAGGGAGGAAAACAAGGAAGGGAGGAAAGGAAGGAATGAAGGAAGAATGGGAAGGAGGGAAGGAGGGAGGGAGGGAAGGAATGAAAGAAGGAAGGGAAGGAGGAAAACAAGGAAGGGAGGAAAGGAAGGGAGGGAGAGAAGGAGGGAGGGAGGGAAGGAATGAAGGAAGGAAGGGAGGGAGAGAAGGAGGGAGGGAGGGAAGGAGGGAGGGAAGGAGGGAGGGAGGGAAGGAAGGAGGGAGGGAGGGAAGGAATGAAGGAAGGAAGGGAGGGAGGAAGGAAGACATAAAGTAGTGAAAGGAGCAGAAGTAAGCAGGCGACACCCATCTCTTGCTTGGTGTCCAGCCGTAGATCTGCCATCACCCTGTCGCCCCGGCAGTCCCTCAGAGAATGCCGGGGAAGAACGATACTTTTCCTGCTCGTTGCTGAAGTAGGAGGATGACTGGGTGAGACAGGAAGGGGACCAGCGAGGAGAACCAAGTGTCGCAGGGGAATAGACTCACGTGAGCTGCTTCAGCGTGAGCCCCGACGATGCCTTCCCTGGGGATGCTCTGCTCCCGCGGCCCGAGGCGCCACACACACCCGTGTCCTGGTGTCTTGCGTCTCAGTTGTCAGAGCGGAAGGGACCTGAGAGTCATTCTGGTTCATGCTCATGTTCGGCTGATCTTCCGAGTCGCAAGCATCGGCTGGTCTCTGCTGAGCTCCAGGCACTCGGGGGTCCTAATTGGCTTGTTTTCTGGTGGTCCAGAACTTAGATTCTTAGGCAGCCCTTTGTCTTGCAGAGCTGAGTGTTAGCCATTGAAATCTGTGTCTTGGCCTTAATGTATAAAACAAATACACTTAACAATCAAGCTGCTAATCGAAGTATGGGTTCATTATTTTTTGTATATATGTGTGTGTGTGCGTGTGCATGTGCGTGTATGTGTGTGTGTGTGTGTACAAAAGGACACTTGAGTGTGCCTGCGGAGGCCCAAGGGTAAGACCAGATACCAACCTGGATTGCTCTGTTTCCTTATTGCTCTGCTCTGGAGTTTTCTGACTTCCGTGGCTAGAACTGCAGATCAGCACCATATCTACCTGGCATTTTAAGAAGGATTTGGGGTTCTGAACTTGGGCTGTTTTGCTTGAGAGGCAAAGGTTTAACCCCTGAGTCATCCTCCCAGCCCCAAAGAATGGATTTAGTGCTAGGTGGATATCACTTTTATGAAAACAAATCTTGTATAAACTTGGACAATATATCCTTTTATCTCCACGACTCTCAAGATATGAACCAAACCCAGTGGTTTAAGTTCAATAAAATAGGTCTATAAATAAGACTGAGTTGAAAGAAGTTTGGGGCGCAACATACAGAAATGTCTATTTCTACCCCCAAGGCATGATTGTAAGCAGACCTCCGTGGACACACAGGAAGGAATCTGCCCCTGGTTTTGGGAGGGGGCTTAAGGGTCACTTTCTGGAAAGCTGAGATGGGTCAGCAGGTAAAAGTGATTACTGACAAGTCTGATGACCTCATTTTGATCCCCAGGAATCAGGAGTTGGAAGGAGACGACTGACTGTTACAACTGCCCTGTTAACTCCATGAGTGAATTGTGGCACACGCGTGACCTGAGGCTACCTCCCCATACCCACTGCCATGCACACAATATAGATAAATATAAAACATTTTAGGGATCATTTTCTCATTTACCACATTACATGAACATTAGTTGGAAAAAGTGGTGGCATATAAAGGTGGCATTTCCAACACATGAAGAGTAGCCCTCTTACACTGGGCACATACACACAGAGACGCCTTGAATTCCTGAGACCACATCGTACCAGCTCCTAAACATACTATGCTTTTTTGATATTTATACTTGCCTATGATAAATTTAATTATAAGCTAGGCAAAGGAATAGGTAATTACTAACTGAATAAAAACAATAAATATAGACACAATATATAAATATATATTATATACTATATAATATATAAAATAAATATCATCATAATATAATTGTATTGTAACAAAAGTTATGTGAATGTGGTCTTTTACTCTCCTTTCTTTCGTCCTTCATTTTCTTCCTGTTTACTTCTTTCTCTCTTTCATCTCCTTTTTTCTCTCCTCTCCTTCTCCCTCCTCCCCTTTCGTTCTTTCTCTTCTTTCTCTCTCCCAATGTTTTATTGTATTCACTATTCTCGCAATGATGTGCGACGATATTTAAGCACTTTGTAGCTTCTCTCAACAGAGCTGGATCCCAAGAATCATTATACTAGTGACTTGGGGCTGCTACAGAAATGAGGGTTGTCTGAGCACCATCTTGCCATGTCAGGACACTGACCTGCAAACTGAGGTGATCACTACTGTGAATCGGGGTGAGACCCATATGCACTCTGGATAGAGGCTCAGTTCACAGTCCTGGCTGGAAGGAGAAGAATGGTTTTGAGATCTCTTAACTCTACTCAGAACAGTGTGCGATTTGAATCTTATGAATTGCTTCTGGACTATTCCATTTCACACAGAACTGTAATTGAAGGGGAGTAATTGAAACTTCGGAAAAGCAAGCTATGTCTAAGAGAGCCTGATGCGTATCATACTGAACCTTAAAGAAAGTGACCCCTGAGCACCAGTGGGCAGCAGAGAGACAGCGGAGGTCTACATGGACATGGAAATCTTGTGCCTTATATATATATACAAGCACATGCATACAAAGATAGAAAAAAAACTTAAAATGTGACAGTACTAGTCAAGAAATAAAAGTGTTGGGAGGATTCTGCTAGATCCCAGAGCCTCTGGGTATATTTATTTTTGAACCAGAATGTTAAGTCGATTTTGTTAAAATACTAAGTGTAGCATGAGTTTTCTAACAATAATTCAAATCTATGATCTAATTTGTCAAGAGGATGCGTGAAGTCTTTCATGTTTGAGAAGAATGATGATTATATGACTAAAAATAGTAATTACTATCTGAGAAAAAATCAAACACATTCCATCCGTTGATCGACTCTGTCTCCATAAAAACTTACCTTGTCAGTAACCCTCAACCCTGCTCCTGTCAGTAAGCTCAATAAATTCATTGGTTTATCATTACTTTGGTCTGTCTTGGAACACCTATCTAGAGTGGATGGATGGTTGTATGACACCTCCCCAGAAAAAAGTGTTCATACGATACCCTCCCCACCCAACAAATCTCCTGTAAGCTGATTGGTGTCTGGTTTCATGCTGCCACTGAAGACTGATTAAGGGAATAAGTACAAAATCTATTGAGACTATGAATACATTTGTGAGTTAAATAAGTCATTTGGAGAATTCTCATGTAAGTTTGTATGAAACACTGAATGGCCATCAGTAACTTCCACTGATATTGATGTGAAAGACTGCTGGGCGTGCAGAGAACGGGGACCTTCTACACCCCAGTATCAGAGAGGCCTCTTCTCAACAAGGGAATGGGGAAACAGCGCTGAGGCCTCAGAGATGTATGAATTAGCTGCAGAGTAAATGAAAGTGCTTGGTAGGATCAGAGGAGTGTGTATCCCCGGGAAGAGGCAGGAAGGGCTGATAACAAAAGGTTACAGTGGCCAGTAGCTATAGGGAGGGAACAGCTCACATTAGGAGTCATTTAAGTACTTTCTCATGTGCAGACTAGAAAACAAGGCAAAGGCATAAAAGAAAGTGGCTAGAAAAAAGTGTGATGAGACATGGGCCATGAACAAGTCCTCGTAATAATCCACTTTAACAGAAAAGATAATGCTCCTTGTTCGTGCACAGAAAATTCCAACACTATAAACCTGCCATTCTTCCTCGATTTGTCTAACTTAATCTCCGTACATGAATTTCATGTAATATTAACTCTTTGACCATAAGAAAGCTACAAAAGAGGATTATTTTGCTCTTGAATTACATAGTTGTTTCTAAAATTCAAATAGATTAATAGCTAAGAATGTTCTGGAAAGGAAGATGACTGGGAAGCTGAATTCTAGACTTACTATGCATTAAACTATACTGATGTTCCTTTGATCAACCACAGTGGAAACCAACCAACCAATGTGTGGCACAGGACAGGAAGATCTGTGGAGACAGACAGCTGAGGCAGCTCCACATACGTGGACAGTTCATGTGTGCATCTGTGACTACACGCAAGCTTCCAAGTAGGAGTGGATGAGCTTAGAAATTGTTATGGATATCGGGCTGGAGAGGTGGCTCAGGGGTTAAGCCTCCGCCTTGCAGGCGGAAGGTCCTGAGTTCGGATCCCAGATCCCACGTATAGACGCCAGGCGGAAGCAGGGGCGGTCTGCGCTTCTGGTCCTGGTAGGGCAGAGCCTGTGAATCCCAGGGCAGAAGGAGGTGGAGGCGTCCATGGTGGTTCCTGAATTCGTCCGTGGTTCTACACACACACACACACACACGCACACATACATACGCACATGCGCACAGTTGAATAAATAATAATAAAAAAATTAAAAAAAAAGAAATTGTTATGGAAATCATGAACTTACATTCGCCACTGCGGAAATGGTGAGCTATCTAGTAAATGGGGTTTGAAGTAGAATCTGCAGTGCCATAGTTAGATGCTTGGGTCAACTTGGCAACTGAAGGCTCTGTGCTCTGGGCACAATTGTAAAGAATTAGTTAAGACTTGAACAAGCCTGCAAAAAGTTGTCTAATTGATGGGGAAGACCCAGCCCATGTGGACGTTAAATAAGATAGAAGGAGCTGGTTAAGGAAGTTAGGTATACTTGGCCAAATATGCTGGTCCGGCAAGTAAGGATTGTCCCTCTCTCCATAGTCCGGTGCATATGTGGACATAATGCGGTCAGTTCCCTGCAATTTTGGCATTATTGTGGACTCCCCTACCAAACTAGATTAAGAACTGTGAGTGGACTATCAGAGAAAATAAAACTCCTTGTTGCCTTAAGCTATTCCGTCATGAGTTTATCAGCAACAAAGCAGAGTAAGTGTGACTGGCAGTGTGGGGATGAAATCAGATTCACACATTTATACCATTCGTAGGAAGGGTTTATGACAGAGCTGATGTAGAAATGTAAAACCAAAGCCAGGCAAATGCTCAAATGCAGCATGCCCTTCAAAAGAGTAGTAAGATTAAAACCACAGGCAATAACAGGAGAGATTTCATAAACCCTGTGCATGCCTTTTAATAAAGCAAACAGAACTCAGACAGGAATATAAAATAAAAGGGCATGTTTCCCTCCCAAAGAATTTAATCTAAAATACTTTATTTTCAGGCAAGTAAAAGCATAAATCAATACCTAGATACATCCTTGTGAAAATTGGAAATCTCAAGACAAATGCTTGCTCCCCAAGGGTAAGGACAGAGAAAAAGACTTACCCACAAGTATGCAAGGAAGATAATCCTCATTTCGGGAGTTTCCGTAGCAATTCAGATCAGATGCAAACAGGAGTAGCATTTGCAGAGGTCTCCAGAAGAAAGGTCGTCACTTAGGAATGCAGACTAAACAAATCCTTGCTCATTTGAAACCACGAAAGCAAACAGATAAGACTTTAGTAAGCAGCTCATTTCCATGCCATTGTGGAAAAACCCAAATATGGATCATGTTAATGCAGAAATGGAAATATGGACATTGTAACAGATGAGCATAATATTTAGGTGCATCACTGAAATCTGTAACAATTATTGAAAATATTGAATCATGGGTTCTATATATCTTAAATGTTTCAGAAGTTGGAAAACCTTCCCTTTCTCTGCTTGTGTCCATAGCTCTTACTCTTTCCCCCACTACTCACTTTTATACCCACTTAAAAGATACAGATTATTGCAGCCAAAGTTAAAAATCAGAAGAGGAGGAATGAAAAAAATACCCAAGCAGCCATCTTTCTAATTTCTTGTCCATCAGCATGCACAGAAACTGCCATATTTTAAACTTTACTTAATTATTTTTGTGTGTGTGTGTGTGAGAGAGAGAGAAAGAGAGAGAGAGAGCGAGAGAGAGAGAGAGAGAGAGAGAGAGAGAGAGAGAGAGAGAGAGAGAGAGCGAGCACTGTGTGTCCCTGTGGAGGACCAAAGATGACTTTGGGAATCGTCATGGATTGCTTCTGCCTCCTTTTTGCTTTGCTTTAGGATTTCACAGGCTCTGCATACCAGGGTCAAAAGTGCAGGCTACCCGCCTTTTCTGCCTGGTGTTTTTACATAGGACCTGGGATCCAAACTCAGAACCTTCTGCTTATGAGGCAGAGTCTTAAGATGAGGGTCATAACACACCCAAACCAAAACGAATAGTTTTGGAATAATGACGCAATATCTGAAAGCATCTGGGAATATTAGCTTGGGCAAGTGGCTCAGGCAGTAAAGTGGCTGCTGAGAAACTGAGTTCAGATCCCAGCACCTACATAAAGACTGGGCACAGTGGCACACATCTTCAGCTGCCATTGGAAGCAGGGATAGAGCCAGATGGATTCTGGGAGTTGGCAAATGAGCCTGTCTGAATGATCAGTGATGTTAGACAGAAGTGGCGGTGATCTGGACATCCGGCTCTGGTAGGTAGAACCTGGGAAATCCCAAAGCAAAGCGAAGCAAAAAGGAGCTGGAGCAAACCAGGATGATTCTTGAATTCACCCTTGGGTCTACACACACACACACACACACACACACACACACACACACACAGAGAGAGAGTAAAATAAAATAAAACAGACATTTAAAAAATGGTGAGGTGGTTTTAGGGTTTGGGGAGAAAATTTGTCTCACAAAGTAAGAAGGAGCATTGACAGAGGAAGACTCACAATGTCAGCCCCAGTCATTTCACTCATGTGCATCATACGCACCACACGCAAGTATTCAGGAGTATCTAGATTACGATCAAAATTAAAATCATATTTATCAGTATTCATTGCAAGGAAGTATAACTACATGTCGATTATAAAAGTAAACTTAAATGGCTGAAACGTAAAGTATGTAGTCTTTATTATTGAAAGGAAAATCTTTATTATTGAAAGGAAAAGAGAAGTAAAAATATGAAGTAGCCAAGATAATTGGAAATTAAAGCTCTTAAAAAGATATACCAAAACCCACAAACAAAAACATACAACAATGTAGAATTCATTAAAAATCATATTCTGTGATAAAGTCATTCTTTATTGACAAGAAGAATAGACACACAGAAGATAAAATGGTCACAAATGTAATGCTGTGAAAAGAATTTCCTCAAAATAAATGAAAGCATTCGTGAATATAGGGATAAGAAAGAATTTTGAATGCACTATTCTCAAGATCCACATCAAGAAAACCAAAATATATAAGGCTGTAGAAAAATTTCTGATCATTTACAACTAAGGGGATATGATCTCACCAGAAGGGGAGGGCATATAGTCTGGCAGATAAAAAGTAACCATTTTGCAAATGGGTGATTGACCCCTCCCTCACTGAGGTTTCCTACTTTTATTACATCTACCCTTGAATGCACTTTTACAATAAGACTCCAGTTTAACAGTTTTTTGTCTCTGGCCAGGGGGTGACATACAGTGCCCAGCAGGATGGAGTGAAGGACATTGCAGGAGCAGAAAAACTGCAAAAGAAAATCAACAAACCACAATCTAGAACTTCAGAGACTCTATATCAACCACCTAGAACTTGGCCAGCCTAATCTCTCCCCATCCTGAAGCTCAGGGACATTTGCGGAAGAGGGGGCGGTAAGATTGTAAGAGCAAAAGGATGGGAGGAGCAATGATTTGCAAGATACTCCACACAAGTTAGGGCCGAAACAATCATAATTGGACTTTGCATGCCCTGCGCAATGTCCAACACACTATTGACCTCACAAAGTCTAGCATCTGCTAAAGGCACCAAGATCCGTGGAGGCAAGGGATTGGCAGCCACAGTAGTGTTCCTATGCTTAAGGGGAAGACGGGAAAGGGTTCAGGGAAATGCCACTGGGTCCTTGTACGTCATCGGAGAGGAGGGCCCAGAGGAGAGTCAGGGATGCACATTAAAGGACTCTCTGGGAATTGGGGCGGGAAGTACCTGGGAGATGGGGAGGGAGGGTTGAGGGGAGGGGGAGCAGGGGGTTCGGGGGGAGGAGGAAGGAGGGAGGGAACGGGTGTACCTATTAAATTTGTATGAGCGGAAATAATAAAAAAGTTAAGAAAAGAAAAATTTAATAATCTTGCCCACAAAATTTAATCAGTAGAGTTTTACCTATATATGACAGAATATGTTACCCCAATGGAATAAGATAACATTAGTAATGGAAAATATGGTAAAAACATAGTCATTTAAGAATAAAAAACAAACTCTAAATGCTATCTAGCAAAGCGGTGAAGGCTGCAACAGTGAATGTTTACCCATGTGCAACAAGATATCCACAAAGAAGCATGGGCTGGATTTCTGTTTCACAGCATTTACAAATTACAGTGAAAGCAAGTCAAGAATGGAAGAGCCAATGTAAAGAAATTCTTCGAAGAAAACAGAAGCATAACTCTTCATGGTATTAGAATAAGCAATAGTTCTAAGTGTGACTTCAAAGCACAAACAGCAAGTCTATGAATAAAACTGGGCATCAGCAACATCTAAACCTTAGTTGCTATAAAACATCAAGTAAGCAAAAATGAAATCCACAGAGCAGGAGGAAAGTTTTATAAATCATTTATTAAATGATTTTTATCTTGAATTTATAAAGAATTGCTTCAACTCAATGATGAAGAGATAAAGAGCCCCTGTTAGAACTTGGCAAAGGATGTGAGTAGACAGGGCATGAAGAATATGGATATTTATGTAGTCAACAAGCAGATGAGAAGATGCATGACCTCTCTGTTCATGAGAGAAATGTAAATGAAATCTACAATCCAAGATCAATTAACAACATTACGATGGTTAGAACAGGAAAGATGGATAAAAACAAGTATTGTGTAGGCTATGGAGATGTTGGTTTCCTTATGCATTGCTGGTCAGAAGACTCGGTGGGGCAACCAATCTGGGTAAACCTCTGGCAGCTCTCAAGCAGGATTAAGCAAGAAAGTAAAAACAAGGAAAAGAGAAAAATTAAAGAAAGGAAATAAAAAGGAAGAAGAAAGCAAGCAAAGGCAGGAGTGGGGAGGAAAGAGAGAGGAACTGCCCCTCCATGTGACTCTTAGACTGCTAAAATTAAGCAGACAAAGTCCAATTTCTTCTCTGAAGGGAGTTCATATTCCTACACAATAGTATTAAACAATAAATATTAAGATATTTGAAACTATTCATTGTAAGAAATGAGAAAATTAGCACCTATACCAAAAAGAGAACATTAAAGAATGTAGCACCTTCTGAATATGGATGAATTAACATAGATACAGTAAGCATGAAAGCCAACTGCAAGTTACTAGAAGCAGGGAAAACAGTGGAATGACAGGCTGCTGAATCCTAAACACTTGAATAATAGAAATTCGACCAAAGTCACACACTTACTTTCCCTGTTTACTGCTTTAATTAATTTTATTCAAATAAAAATGCACAATGTTGAAGTGAAGAAACCAACTATAGCTTCAGAGGAAATGACAAAAATAGGGATAGCTGCAAGAGCATGCTTTCTATAAATAAATTTGTTCTTTTCATGAAAAGGAAAATTTCTTGGACATGTATAAATTACAAAACTTTACTTAGAAGCAGAAAATGTGAATAAGAGGGAGAGGGAAAGAAAAAATAAAGAGATAGAGATGCAGAATACTTAAAGTTTCATGGAATACTTAAAGTTCTCTTCAAAAGCTTTTAAATTTAGGTAGTTAACATAAAATAACCTTATGCCTTGGATAATATGGTACATATGCATAACGTGGTTCTATTTTCAATCTCAATGTGTTTTTATAAAGCTATATTAGCTTAGTACTGATGTTTGAAAAACCATACAACTATAAAAAAAAACCCAAGGAATTAAAAATAGCACAACAGACACTCTACTGTGAATATGGATGGATACACCCCTCCCAAATGAAATTCTAACAAGTCAAATTTATAAATAAAAAATGTTTGTAGACCATGTTCAAGCAGTCATCCCAGAAATAAAAGATCATGCTGCACTGTGAAGTAGATCTAATTAATGAATGTGTCTATAGTTCAAGTGAAAAACTTCAGAATTATCTCTGCATAAGCTGAAAATGCATTAAAAATAAGAGATGTGAGCTTCTAGAGCAGTTTTAAGTTTATGATAAAATTGAAGGGAAACTGCACAGGTCCCGTAAACACTTCCTTAACCAGTTAGAAATGTTGTGTACTGGTATGGTACACTTGCTAAAATTGTTGAATTAACATGGATGAATTCTCATTAGCAAGAGTCGATAGCTCACATAAAATTGCTGACATTGCTACACTGTCAGCCCCTAGAAGGACACACCATTACTGCATCCCCCAGAAAATAACAGAACAGTGGCTGAGAAGCAAAGAAGTGCATAGATTCAGAAACCACCTCTGCAGTATCAAGACAAACACGCTTTTAGGTAAGGGCCGTTGAGTGATGCTGAAATTATCTGTGAAAAAAGTTGCTGGCTAAAAAGTTATGCATAAAGTCTCAATGCATCGCCCCACAGACAATTCACTGGCTATAAAAGGAAAACTATTGATGGAGAAATTTTAGCAAATGATAAAGTTAGCACCCCAATTATCATCAGGCAAGTCAGACATGATTTGTGTGTCTCCTGCGTGATACGGTGTGAAGGATGCAAATTTGTGCCTTTCCTTGTTGCTGTGACACAACATGCATGACCGAAAAGCACCCTAAGAAAGCAAGGTCAGTTTGGCTTACAGTCAGGAGCACACAGTCCGTCATGACTGAGAAGCATGGTCACACGGTGCCCGCAGTCAGGAAGCAGAGAGTAATGAACACTATTGCTTCGCTCACTTTCTCCTTTCTCATGAATTCTGAGATCTGAGCCTTCAGATGTTGCTACCCATAATTAATGTGGGTCTTCCTACCTCAATTAGCGTCATCTAGAAACTTCCTCAGAGGCACGTCCAGAGATTTGCCTCCTAGGTGATTCTAGAACCTGTGAAATTGGCCAGCAGTACTGACCTTTATAATGTACGACATCATTTATGAAAAACTCTTGTTAAAAATTGTTATCTTCTTTCCTATGCTGGTATGGTTTCCTAGTGGCGTACACACTACTGTTTCTGACAAACATGCAATGACATGTAGTCTTGGCTACTGTAGTTTACACAGTTGTGGGGGCTGGTTCAGGTTTTCCCAGGGTCCTTGAATACTGACCAATCTGACTAACAAGATCAGCAGTTTAAACTTCTTTGTTCCTGATCTTTGTCCCTTTGGGAGATTTTGTTCAAGCGGGGAGAGATACCGACCAACTCGCTGCTTCTCACCTTGGATTATTCACCGGGAACAGACCAGTTGTAAAAGAATGTCTACCTTGAAACTGCTGTTTGAGGACTAAGCTAGTTATAATGACTTAGTTTCCCATCAAATGTCCTCCTGTTATTCATTCCTCATTTCTTGTTTTTATAAGATTGCGCTATTCTTGTTGCTTTGGCATTGTGAAGGACTTTGGATGGTTGCCCAACTTTCATGAATAAACCTGAGCAATTTAGAATAAACTTGTCTCAGCCTCAGGGTTGCTGAGACCTCTCTGACCCCGACCTGGTTTAATTCCCACCGATCACCCTTGTGGAACTCTGCATTGACTGGTAAGTACAGACACTCAGACACAGTATTAGCCAGCAGCTGGATCTGTCCCCTGTGCATCTGTTCATCTTTCCCTCCCCTCTGTTCCACAGTGGCCCCTTTTTACTCCTCTCCGCTTCATCATATAGTAGGATTCATGGAATACCTCATATCTGTTCAGATTATCTTCCTTCACTTGGCAAAATGTGCTTCAGACTCCTGTCTGTGCATGGCTTCACAGTGAAGTTTAATTTTTATCAATGAATAATATGTCATTGTATGGATATACTTCAGTTTATTCATCCACCTATTGAAAGGCAGCTAGGCTTCTTCTACATTTTGACAACTGTAAAGAAAGCTGCTGCAATCATTTCCAGGCAGGTTTTGGTCTGGATGAAAGCTGAGAGTTCATTTTGGTAAATATCGAACAGGGTAGTTAGGATCTAACAGTCCAATTAGTCTTGGAGGAAACTATTTACCCTGCTTACTTTTGAGGATTAAGGTAGAGTTTATTAGAGGAGAGAAAGAAATGGAACTCATAGACCGCAGACATTGGAGAACCTCTGGGCATGAAATCCATGAGGGGATGGAGTTGAAAAATACTCATGGACACCAGTATAGAATGCCATGAGGGGCAGGTGTAAACTTTTTATCATCCCAATAAAACACCTGGATGAATAACTTGAAGGGGGAGTAGAAGATTTATTAGAGGATTCAGCCCATGATCAGCTAGCCAAGTGCTTCTGTGTCTTAGTGAAGTAGAGTCATGGGAGGGGGGTATGGGGTGAAGTAAAGACATACACCTCATCTTATTCTGGATTTTTTTTTCATTCTCCTTACAGTATCCTTTGCAGAACAGAAATTTATCATTTTGACCAGGTTCAACTTACTGGTGTTTTTCCTTTATGGATCTAAGAAGTCATTGTCAGTCTTAAGAGCAGCTAGATAGTTTTTCTCCTTTGCTGCCTTCTCAGCGTTTTATAAGACATACCTTTTTAATTAAAAAAAGTCAGGTTCTCCACCAGATTTGTCAAATAGAGACTCTAATGAAAGAATCACTTGCAATAGTCGGGGCAAAGCTAAGGGAATATGAGAGACGGCGATGTAGATGTAATAAAGCAACTGTGTCGGAGCCGCGGTCATCCCAGGACTGAGAGGAGGAGGGAACGGAGTTAACTCTTGGTGAGCTCTAGCACTCAGAGCTGCAGAAGCTGCACTGGCTTGGGAGCCTCCTTCAGCCTCTGTTTCTTGATGTTTAACTGGAGTTATTACAGCCCTGTGTCAGCGACACCACGGGGACTGCCCTTGGGTGGAGTCCATGAGTACAGTGGCTCTTCCTACACTTTCAGTCGCTACTTCCAGAAACATAGCCTGGGGTGCGAGCCTGGTTTCTCCACATGTGATAGGAGTTCACATCAGACACAAAGTCAAGGTTCTGTGTGCCATGAGGACTGACATGTTCCCACCAAAACTAGAACCACAGAGCAAGAGAAGGAGGCCTGCTTCAGCCTTGTCTCTCCGCATTTGTAAAATTCAGTCATCACATCAAGATGTGCATCATTGAAAGAAAGAGGAAATTTACCTTTTATGAAGTTGCTGCACTATACAGAGGTTTTGCAACCCAGAGAACCACCTCCTTCATTTAAACATGGGGTGTCTAGACACGGAATAAATGTCCAAAATAATTACTGTTTTAAAACTCGGAATAAACTATTATAATATTGGATGTAAAAAATTTTTTGTGTTTAATGGAATCACAGAATATTAACTGCTTAAATAGCCTTCTGGTGAAGTTTTCTGACAGTGTGAAGGAAGCCAAAAACCAAAACCCAAACTAAAAATTTGATTGTTACATAGAAGGTATTAAATGAAAATGATTCCACTTTTGAATAATGAACTTGCCCATTGTTTCCAAATTAATTTATAGGATTGGTACAATTGCATACAAAGTTTTAGTAGATTTACACCTCACTGAACTATCCTCAGGTGAAACTAAACCTCAGGTAGAAAAACAAACTCATAAGAAGAGTTAAAGCAATGAAATTAGAGATTGAGGACTGCATTTCCTCTAGTAGGTTTAACAATATAACTTAATACCTTATAACTGGGCTGGGGAGATGGCTCAGGTTTAAAAGCCTTTGCTTCGCAAGCAAAAGGATCTGAGTTTGGAACCCTGGTGGAACCCTAAATCCCAGGTACGAATATGCCAGGTGGATACGTGGCTTGTAATTCTGGCCCTGGAAGGTGGAACCTGGGAAATCCCAGAGCAAAGCAACAAGGAAGAAGAGCAATCCAAGATGATTCCAGATGTTACCCTTGAACCTTCTTCACAGGCACACACACTGAAGTGTACTGTTATGCGTACACACACACACACACACACACACACACACACACACACAGTTTATCTTGGATATCAATTTGAGCACACCTGGATTAACTAAGATCAGCTGAGACCATCTGAAGGGATTATCTGGATCAACACATTTACAATACAAAGACCAGCTCTAGATCCTATTGGAACCTCCCAGTAATGGACCAGATAAAAGAACCACAGAACAGAAGACTTGAAAGAAGAGAGACTCTCCAGCCTTCAGCAGTCACCCACCAGCCTCCAGGAGTCTGCAGTGACTCAGCTGCCTCAGCTTCAGCCGCCAGCCACGCTGCCTCCGCCATGAAAGACTGTTTCTCCTCTCTGGAACCGTAAGCTGAATGAATCTTCCTTTCTCCCTTGAGTTGTTTGACTTTGGGTGTTGTCTCACAGCAACAGTTAAGAGTCACCATTACAGAGAGAAATTAAAAAGTATAGTTAAACCATGTGGTTTTGATAGGTCATTAAAATGATGGGATGAAATAGAAATCATAGAAGGACTGTGTTAATATCATCAGCCTGGAAATGCACTCTGATGTGTTACCTCAGAGTGAATACCAGTGATGGCTAGTACTGTCATTCGGACACCTATGGCTGGCACCAGTCCACCTGACAGGTATTCTCTAAGTTAACATTGACCTCTGGACACACCCGTGAGGGATCAACTTAAGGGCACAGTGGGTGTGGGAAGACCCCGCCCATGTGGGGCTGGCCTGTTCCCCAGACAAACGGCTCATCCAGACTCTCATAAAGATGAAGAGAGTTCTGATGCTTGATAAGCAAGCAAACAAGCAAGTATCAAGCATCAAGCATCAAGAATCAAGCAACATCAAGCATCAAGCATCCAGCATCCAGCATCAAGCAAGCGTCAAGCATCTATCAAGCATTAAGCATCCATCAAGCATCAAGCATCAAGCAAGCATCAAGCATCCAGTATCCAGCATCAGGCATCCAGCACCCAGCATCAAGCATCAAGCATCAAGCATCAAGCATCAAGCATCAAGCAAGCATCAAGCATCCAGCAAGCATCAAGCATCAAGCATCCAGCAAGCATCAAGCAAACATCAAGCATCCAGCAAGCATCAAGCATCAAGCATCCAGCAAGCATCAAGCATCCAGCAAGCATCAAGCATCCAGCAAGCATCAAGCATCAAGCAACATCAAGCATCAAGAATCAAGCAACATCAAGCAGCAAGCATCCAGCAAGCATCAAGCATCAAGCATCCAGCAAGCATCAAGCATCAAGCATCAAGCATCCAGCAAGCATCAAGCAGCAAGCATCCAGCAAGTTGGCTACGTTCATCGCTGCTGCCTGCTCTTCACTGTGGATGTCACTGACAGTGGCTTCAAGCTCCTGCAGCTGTGGCTTCCTCTGTGATGGGCCGTCAGCTGGAATTGTGAGTCAGTCACACCCCGTCTCCCCTAACTTGCTTGGTTGGGTCTTTTTGCAGCCACTGGCAGTGAAGCTAAAACAAGGGCCCAAAATCTTAATGCTGAAAATCTTAACTGTGAAAAGCCTGGAAGAATATGCATTATGACATTTGCATATCCTTGTGTGTGTGTGTGTGTGTGTGTGTGTGTGTGTGTGGTGTGTCTGTGCATCACAGGCACTGTGTGCCTATGGAGGACTAAGGGTGACTTCAGGAATCCCCCCCCCCATGTCAGAAGTATAGGCTGCTGCCATTTCCATCTGATTTGGGATCATGGATTTGGGATCCAAACTCAAGTCCTTCCTCTTACAAGGCACAAAAATATGAATATGAAGGACAAAAATAATGAAAAAAATCCTTTCATAATTTATGCTTCAGCTCCTTCGATGTTCTGAATACAAGCCCTTGTTGCTGATGCAATGATAGCATCTGTGCTTCTTGGTTCCTCTGGGACAGGGAAGAGAGCAATGCTATGCTGCACACGCGTTGTCAGATGCACAGCCTTCAGGGTGATGTATTGATGGAAGGAGACTTAGGTTATCTCGGTTCTCCTTCACAGTGCATTCATGCCCAACGTCAGTGGTAACATCTCCCACTACTGCAACCCTCTATGTTGCGAGTCCACTGCCCTTGGAATTCAGGGGGACCTTGGTTCTGGTGGGGCCAGACAGAAAAACAGTGACACAGCATACGACTACTCTCTCTGACAGATAAAAAATATTGCGGTTCTTTCTGAACCAACATTTCTTTCCTCCAAGTAGGATCTATATTTGTTTCTAACTCACAGGAATATGTGATTAAATGGCCAAACTTTTCCCACAAATTCCAAAGATCTGTAATTATGTACAAAACAGTTAAACTGTGCTTAGTCAATATTAATTTATATTTCATAACCCAATTAATTTGTATTTAATAATTTATTATTTTAATTAACATTTAAAAATTAAAGAAAGACAGTGGGTTGTACCATGGTTCACATTCAAATGCTTTTTCTATAATGGCCACAAGTCTAATCCAAGGGCCTCACCATCCTTTGATAAGATGCAGGCACTAACTGACTCACAGTCTGCAAACCTCAAGCCCACAGAAACTGAGCTCCTTGTGTGTTGCCAAATCCCCACCGGGCCAGCCAGGGGGAAGAGGGGAAACGGCAGGTGCCTCGTGGGTGCGAGGCAAATGGGAGAGCAGGCTACAGGATCACCACCCAGACCCCGGGAGTCAGGCGACAAGTAGCATGCAGAGGATGAGTTTGCTGCAGCCTCAGCTTTATTCAGGAAGTGTTTGGGCTTATATAGGGTCGGGGTGCAATCAGGTGTGGCCGCCTCTCCACTCAGGGGGAGGGGGAGAGCAGCCACCAATCATTTAGCTGTTTACTAGGTGTCCAGGATAGATGGCCGCTTCCCATTGGTTGTTCATCCCTCCTTCCCATTGGTGTCCATCCCCTTCCCATTGGTGTCCATCCCCTTCCCATTGGTGTCCATCCCTCCTTCCCACTGGTTGTCCATCCCTCCACCTGTATGGTTCCTCTATTGGGACTTGTCCTACTTGTCCCGGCTTGTCTGTAGCCGAGACCTCCTGGATTCAGGAGCCCGGACTAGGGCCTCCCCGAATGGATAGTGCCACACTTATTGAAAGACTAAATGGTGGGATAGAAAAGCTGAGTCTTAGTGGTCTGACACTTAAAGATCAAGTCACACCCCACCTTGCATTGTATGGTCTGACTTCTGACTCTGACCAGTCTTCAGGATCCCACACCTATAAGAACATAGGCGTGTCCCAGAGCTGGGTGCCCCAAATCCACTTGGTCCCTCCCGGTGGGTGCTGAACTTGGCCAGGGAGGACATGTTGCCCAGGGCCCTCTTCTCTCTGTTCTCTTCTCGAGGCAGCTGATTTCCCTCAGCTCTGTGGATCGACACATTTTCTTTCTCTGTTCAGCTCCTTTTGGGAGCGTTTGATCGTCCTGCATGGTCCATATCTAAGCTGAGATTTGGCCACTTTGCAGGTCACTGACTACTCGATACAAAAGGCTGCCTTGGCTAAGGATGTGGCTGTGGCGCCCCTCAACCAGAAACGCTTGGGACTGTCCCTCAGCATATGTTAGGAGGTGGGATTTTTCTTAGAAGTTAGGCGTGGCACCATAGAGGCAACAAGTAACTCCAAATGTTGTCAGAATCAAAGTCAATGTTCTAACTAGGTGACAGACATCAGTCACGCTACGAATTCAACACTACTTGATCTCTGGCTCTCAGAACCAGAACGAGACAGGCAGTGATGTTGCTGTTAGATGCTTTATAAGAAAAGAAAGAGATACTTACAGTGGCCAGTAGTTCTTTCCAAACAGTGAATGGTGCACGTGACAGATGTCATGGTTACAAGCCTGTCAGTCTGTATGTCATTTGATCTCTCTGAGCCTTCATCTCCTCATCCATAAAATTGGAACTGTACTGCAAGGTCATCTCTAGAGATACAGAAAATATGTGCTATGCATTTATTAGAATAAATAGTGCATAGTAAAACAAAGCATGGAATCAGAGACTTGTAAAGGGAAACCATAAAATGGGTGATAAATCTGGATAAATGTTATTCATAATAACAAAGTTTTTACAAAATTTGTGAGAGCAATCACACTTTAATATCAAGCATCATGTAGTCATCAAAGAACAAAAATTTAAAAGTGCATCTTGGAGGACAAGAGAAAAAGAAATTTAATCTTGATAGATTAAATAGACCACTCAGATCTCAATTAAACATAGAACAAATGGTGCAAATTGGAATCAGATCATAAGATAGATTTAAACCAAAACTCTGGTAAATCTACATAGACCAAATATTCCTATTGAAGATAAGAATCATAAGACTTGGTGACAGAATAAAGCCAAATATTCTAAATGGAAGAGACACTTTATGTACAAAGTTATGACCAGTTTGAAAGAGGAGACCAGGAAAAATCCTATGCCAGACAGAGTTACAGTCAGAGATAAATGGATCCACTTCGGAAGAGGACAGATTTTTAATTTGTTGGTACTCATAATACAGCCTCAAACTGGGTAAAATAGAATCTCATGGATATTTAAACAGAAATAGATGCACTAGCATTGTAGGAGACTCTAGAATCCAATCTCTCTCTCTCTCTCTCTCTCTCTCTCTCTCTCTCTCTTGCTCCATGTTGTCTGCTTTCCTCATGCTGTTGGAGCTGCTCTTTCTGCTTCAACAAGACAAGACCAACACTTATACAACCAGCTCAAGCAAGAAAGGGGAGATTTATTTGGCCTACAGGTCTACAAAGGACAGACAGTTCATTATGATGGAAAGGGCGTGATGGGTGGCAGAAGCTGGAGGGGACTTGGAAAATGGAGACATCATCCTGGAGACAGAGAGAACAAGCAGTAGATGCTAGCAGAAGCAGGGCGGGGCTAATCCAACCTCAAGGCCTGCCCCCGTTACAGCCTTCCTCCAGCAAGGCTCCACCTCCCAAACATTAACATAACTGGGATGCAAACACTGAGCCCGTATTGAACAATTCACATTGAAACCATGACACATGTACCATGTACATCTGCAACCTACTTATATCTGTCTACCTGTCTATCTGCGATGCTTCGTATGTATGGATGTATCTATCATCTATCATATATCTGGCATCTATCTATGAATCTCTATACAGTGTATAAAATTTGCATTTGTCTATTCTACAAAAGAATCACCTGACTTTCTTCACTGTGCATCTGGCCAGCAGAGTTCACATCTGTGGGGGAGGCTGAAAGATTGAGGTAAGATAAGAGCTGAAGAATTTTTTTTTGTTCTCTGAGCAACTTCAGTTTTTAAGGTTCTAAAGAATTCTAACGGTCTTCAGCGGATTGGATGAGTCCTGACTCCTTTGTCAAGAATCAAACCTTCCATTCTTTAAAGCTACCTGATTGTAAGTATCAGCCAGATCTTCCAGACACCCTGACCAGCATGCCCGGTTTGGTATTTGAATACGTGAGGAGGTTCTTAGAGCTGCCTGTGTTGGTTCCAAACTGTCGAGAAGACATCGACATCGACCCCTTTGAGATATTACACTTCCACTGAGAAACGAGGGAGAAATGATGAATAAATTAAGCTCGTGGCTTGCTGGTTTGGTGAAGCTCCTCGAGTGGGGATCAGCACCTTGTATGGGTGCTAATCTTAGTAGACGTGTTTGAAACTGAAGACTGTGGGCAGGGGAAATAAAGACAGGATCAGGGGGAGGGGAGGTGGAGCTGGGCTACATGGACAACATCAGCCTCAGCTGGTCCTCAAGAGGGAGAAAGCCGGGGTGATCGTTGAGATCTGTGCTGTCTTAGAATAAGAGGGTGGCCTTTGGGGGTGTCACAAGGCGGGTCTCCAGAATGAGTGACCTTTCACCTGACCAGGACATTGCTCATCCCGGATTGCCTGCCTCCTCCCCTGCTTACAGCTTCTACCTCCTTTTTGTTTCGCTCTGGAATTTCCCAGGCTCTATCTCCCAGGGCTGGAAGTGCAGACCAATGCAATTTCTGCCTGATTTTTTTTACATGGGACCTGGGATATGAACTCAGGACCTTCTGCTTGTGAGGCAGAGTCTTAAAATCTCTCCAGCCCATTTCTCAGGCCCGAAGCACAAATTACAGAGACTAAGAATGAGACCACTGACAACACACAGCGGTGTCCTCCTGTGTCTGCCTGTCTCCTGAGCAACCATGAGAAATCCATTGTGTCTATTCTTTCGTTTCCATGGGAAAGGGGCTTCGTTCATTCAAGGTGGCATTTGTGAAGCACCTACTGTGTGTGTGCCTCCCTCTCTCATAGACAGTTAAGCAACCCCTCCTACCGTGTGTGTGTGTGTTCTCACCACCCTGCGCGCACATGCAGTCGCTCAGTGTGGGTAATTCACATTCTCCTCACTGCTCTGTGGACAGCACTGTGGTGTGAAGCCGGCAGACCGCCCTATCCATTCTCCCCGACAGGAGTTTGGCCGCCCTCGGGAAACTCTGAACAACTGAAAACTCCAGATGATGAATGTTCACACAATGATGCTTAAATTAAAAAAATAGCATGGCCATAAAATTCCCAAGAAATGTTGGTGTAAGTACAGATGACTTGTCATCTTCTTTGGAGAGTTCTTCACAATTGAGAATGCTTTATGCTCTGCGCTGGACAATTGTACGGTGATTCTTCTGAGGGACTCGGTTCTCTCTCTCTCTCTCTCTCTCTCATTTAATGACTTTATTTCTCCTAGGCATGAGCACAGATACTGTACTAGTCAGGACTCTCCAAAGAGCTGGGACCAATTGAGTGACTGGAAGGTGTTGGTCCACGTGATTATGGAGCTAGGGTTACCCTGTGATATGTGTCCGGAAGCTGGGAACCCACACAAGCTGGGGGGTTAGTTCCGAGGCTGGTACATCAATGGGGCGACTCTATTTAAGTCACAAAGTTGGGGGCTGGAGAGGTGGCTTAGGGGTTGAGCCTCTGCCTTGCAGGCGGAAGGTCCTGAGTTCGGATCCTAGACCCCATGTATAGACGCCGGGCGGAAGCGGGGGCGGCCTGTGTTTCCAGTCCTGGTGGGTGGAGCCTGTGAATCCCGGGCAGAGTAAACAAGGAGGAGGTAGAGTGGAGGCGTCCATGGTGGTTCCCGAATTTGTCCGTGGTTCTACACACACACACATACATACACACACATACATACACATGCACACATGCATACACGCACAATTGAAAAAATAATAAATAACAAAAAAATTTTTAGAAAAAGTCACAAAGTTGGAGAATCGCGAGTGTAAGGGCGGAACAATACCCCAGGGTGGGGGAGAACACACAGTATGTGGGGCTGCTTAGCTTTCTCTGAAGGGGGAGGGCACACACACAGTAGGTGCTTATGAAAGGTCACCTTGAAAGAATAAAGTCCCTTTCCCATAAGATCAAAAGAACAGATACACTGGCTTTCTCGTGGCTGCTTCTTGAGAGACAGAAGCAGAGAGAAAACCACTTGCCAGTATGTGCTGATAATGGTTTCATTCTATGAAGCTTATCTTCCAGATCTACAGAATTTAAAATTTAATTTAAGGTAAAACAAACAGGAGAGAGAGAGAGAAAGAGAGAGAGAGAGAGAGAGAGAGAGAGAGACTCCCTTTCTCTGGTTTGATGTTCTTGTCCTTCCTCGCAGATTGAATGGTGCATGAAGGCTGCTCATTGCTAAGAGCGTAAGAACGTCTTCATGGTTTGTCTACCAACCCAGTGCTAATACAGCAGCAGACATCCATAGGCCATGTTTAAGCCGCTGTGAGCATCCTGGAGCATCTTCAGGTCAACACATACCTGACAGTTGTGGGCTGAGGAGAAGCCTCGGCCAGCTAACTGTCTACTGCCCGAGCTTGAGGACCTGAATTCAGATCCCCAGAGCCCAGGTGGGCGCATCTACAATTCCAGCCCTGGAGGGTTGGGACAGAAGCAGAGGGATTTCTGGAGCTCATTGGCTCGCATGTCTAGCCAATGAGTGAGCTGTGAACTGAGCCTCTCAAAATAAGATGAAGAGCAATGTAGGAAGATACTTGATATTTGACTTTTGGCCTCCACATCATGTGCACACACATACACATGTACATATACACATATGCATCTATACACGTTCCTATAGATAAACACGTATGCATGCGGCGTGCGCGCGCGTGCGCGCACACACACACACACACACACACACACACACACACACACATATTGGCCGAGTCTCTACAATTTTGTCCTTACTTTGAAGCAGCAGCTACCTGGCAAGGCCAAGTGGTGACACGAGTTGTCCAGTATAATGGAAAAGTGGGTCACAGAGACACCTTCCTGCGGGGTCTCTCATGGGTGGGGTGTCGTTGGCTAGCATCATCCCCCACAGTCTGAGAACAGGGCATAAATACCACTCTGGTCTAACTGCTTCTGTTGGCAGATTTTAGAATAAGAAGATGAACGCGCTGAACCTGTCTCGAGAGCTGGAAGAGAAGCTCACTGGCCGCTCCAGCCGAGCGGGGCCGACGGCCACTCACCTGCCTCAGCCCTGCCGTGAGCACGCGGCCCGCAGGCTCGGGGCGCGTCTCGTTAATAAATACTTGTCTGTGAAATCAGCGGCCACCTTTCTCTAATTTGGCCCCTAGGTATTGTTCGGCTATTTTATGAGTCTGAGTCTAATTAGTCACAATTAAAATCCGAAATCTCTAAGTATCTTTGCAGTTCATCTGCAGCCATAAAAAAGAAATAACTCCCCGTGATTTTATTGCGTGTGGGGAGGGGAGCTCGGGTTTGGGCAGGCGGGCTCCGAAGGGAGTCTCCTTATGGCCTCCACGGAGCCCGCGGAGCTGCAGGGCCGGACGCTCCAGAGCTTAGTTTCATTTCAACCCACTGGCGATGGCGCCTGCAGTAGGGCCCGACGAGACCCTCAGGGTGGGATATGCCTGGTGTCTTTTCACACAGGAATCCATTTTCCTTGTTCTCAGAGGAGAAGTGAGCTGAGGGGACGCATAATGTCCCAACCACTGTCACTGCATGTGACCATCATCCTTGTTCCCTTCGTGTATTTACACCAGGTCCCAAATGCTCATGGCATATCCTTCTGAGATCAAGGAACATTTCCAGATAATTCCAGGCCAATATCCATGAAGTATTGCTAGCGACAACATCTTTATTGTCTTAAACAAGAATGTAAGAGGCTCTCTTTTCTGCTTGAGACCGTCCAGAGAAGCACAGCCAACAGGAAGCAGTATAATGGCTAGAGTGTGTTCCTTCCAAAATTCAGGCGGAAATTTAATCCTCGCTGTCACGGTATTGAGTAGAGGAATTTTTCAATTAGTGTTGTGAAGATAACTACGTTATCAAAAGCAACCTATGCATTCAGTGCAATTCTCAACAGAATAGCAACTGTCATTCTTCACAGAAAGAGGTAAAGAAAATAAACCTTAAAAATCAAAACCCAAACCCACTGATGTGTGTGCTCTATGCTCCAGCAAGGGCTCAGGAATACGCCATCAGAGACAACCCAGATGAAATTCAGTCACACACATGCACATATACACACACATACACACATACATGCACATATAGGTAAACAGGAAAGAGGAAGGGCTGTAATGGGAAGAGGAGAGAGAATGGGATTAAGGTGTGAACATGTCCTAAATTCACCAAATTCATGCGTGAAACACTAAAAGAATAAAAAAGAATTAAAAAATCAAAACCCAAAGCAATCCTGACCAGAAAGAATATTGCTGCAGGTATCACCAGACCTCCTCTCAAGTTGCACTACGAAGCCATAGTGATAAAAATACCACGTTACTGGCAGCATACAGCGGACACACAGCTCAGTGTAATAGTATAGACCGGCATGAACCTGTCCTGGATCATCTTCAAATCCCTTGTTAGCCATCTACTACTCATCCTGTGTTTGACTTCACATCTTTGTTACGATCAGGTGAAACTTTTCGGAATATGCAGACAGACCTCTAGCTTCCACCAATGCAAAGGTTAAGACCGTTTCCAGATCCCACCCAAGGCCCACAGCTGAGATCTCCCTGCTTTGCTGTAGCACCCCCCCCCATGTTCCCATAGATATTTCTAAAAGCACCTTGACTTACGGCTTTCTTTGTTCTGCAACTACAAAATACTTTATGAACTGCTACCCCAAAGAGCATAGTATTCAGAACAACCTGAATCCACGTTCCCGGGTCATTCTCACTTGGATTTGGCTCCAAAATACACCATTTTCTATTCCTTTGGAAGTGAGAGCTGTCTGTGGGCTTTTTTAATTGACCCGCTGAGGTTCAATTCTGGGGCATTCTGCTGTGTGCTGAGTCCCTCAAAGTTTACATGTTGGGAATTTTACCCCAATGCAAGAGTGTTGAGAGATGGAAACTTTATGGGGTGACTTGATTTTGAGGGCCCAGCCATCATGGATGGATTAATGTCATTACTGAGGGAATGAAATGTTACAAAAGTGAGTTTGGCGCCCTCCAGCCGTCTCTCTCTCTCTCTTTATCGCTGCATGATGCCTTCTGCCATGTTATGGAGCAGTAAGAAGACCCGTGCCAGATGCTGCTCTGTGACCTTGGACTTCTAGACCCTAGAGCTATGAGAAAGAGATCTGTGTCCACTTGAAAGTATCCAGCTCAGGCTTTCTGTTATGGCAGATTAAGACAATGCACTCATGCTTCTGGGCAGGCAAACTGGATTACCTGTTTCTCCTGGCTCTGCCTGCTTTTGTCATCTAGACTTTTCTCTTTCTCTCTGCACCTTCATTAATGCCAGTTCAAATCTTGCTTCCTCCATATAAATTTTCCTGAGTATCTTAGCCTGAAAATATCGCAATAGTTTCACCGAAGTAAGCTATGCTGAGCAGCATCTGTCCTTTGCCTGATGACCCCGTGCTGGGCGATGTCTTAAGAACTGTTGTTGGGCTGGAGAGATGGCTTAGGGATTAGAACTGTGCCTCACAAGCAGAAGGACTTGAGTTCAGATCCCAGGTCCCACGTAAAAATGCCAGGCGGAAATGGAAACAGCTTGAACTTCTGACCCTGGTGGGCAGAAGCTGAGAAATCCTAGAGTGAAGCAAAAAGGAGGACAGTGCCCTCTGATACTCTCTCTCTCTCTCTCTCTCTCTCTCTCTCTCGGTCATACACACACACACACACACACACACACACACACACACACACACTAAATAAATAAATAAATAAACAAATAAATAAACAAATAAATAAATGAATAAATAACTAAGTTTTCTTAAAAAAATTGTCTTGGTTTCTCTCCTGTATTTCCCCAATTATTTCTGTCCAGAATCTTCGTGAACCCCCTGGACAGAGTCTGCAATACATGTTTGTGTGCTTCATAGGTATAGAACAGCGAGCCCCAAAGAGGATGACCAGCGAGCTCAGCCGCCTCGGCCTCTGATGCGCTGATCTGGATTTGTTGATGCAGCACTTGGACGAATCTGACGACTTCAGGACACGCGTCTCAATTCTCTCTTCTGAGTGGAGAATCTGCAGGTTCCTGCTTCTAGCTGCCAGGTGGAGGGCTGCTCCCTGGGCTTGGAGTCAGGCCGGGAAGACGGGGTGGGGTGCGCCTTGGGGCCCACTGCCCGCCACGTGGAGTCCCAGATGCTTCGCCTCGACAGAGCCACCAGAGGGGCAGGCTGCGGTCCTGACCTTGGCACTCCCTGCCACAAATGAAGGCCAGGGGTGGCGCAGGTGTCGGCACCCCTCCTCCCCAGCAACCTATCCAGGGATGTTGGGGTGCCAGGTCCCAGCGGGGCTGACCCATTGGTCCTCATGTGCCTAGGTTTTTGGCACCACTGCAATCTCAAAGGAGCCACGGTCAGGGGTCAGGAAGGGTCAGGGGTCAGGAAGGGTCAGGGGTCAGGAAGGGACAGGAAGGGACGTGCTGGGCGAGGACAGTAAGGAGGGTTACATGCTCACTCATGGCTCCTTCTTAGAAGACAGACAAACTAGGGGTGTGTGCGTGCGTGTGTGTCTGTGTGTGTGTGTGAGTGAGCACGTGTGTATATGTGCATGTGAGTATGTGTATGTGTGCCTGCATATGAATGTGTAAGCATGTGTGTATATGTGCATGTGAATAGTGCGTGTGCATATGTGTGTGCACATATATGTAAGCATGTATGTACACACACGTGACTATGTGTGTATGCACATGTATGTGTGTGCATATATATGTGCATGTATGTGTAAGCATGTGTGTGTGTGAACTTGAAGCTATGTTCTATCCTTTTTTAATCATTCTTTACTTTTCACTTTGCTGCATTTGTGTGTTTTCTTATTTACTTATTCATCTGTTTGCTTTTTGAGATGGAGTCGCACTGTGTAACTCAAACTTTCCACCTTCCCGCCTCTGCTTCCTGAGGCTGTGATTGCAGGCACTCCTTTTCTTCTTCTCCTTTCCTTCCTTTACGCCTTCATTCCTTCCTGCCACCTGTGCATAGCAGTAATGTATCACCTATGTTCCAGCGAGTGTCCAGGCGCATGCCAATGCAGGCAATTCAGACAGAACTCAGACAGACAGACAAACACACGCACACACACAAGAAATAGGAAGGAGACTTGCTAGAAAAAGGTCCTCGATGCAAGAAGGAGGAAACATGGGATCAGGTAATATGGGGTGAAAACTAAATTCTTCATATACATCTGTGAACCTGTCAAAGACATAAGAAAAGCAGACCCCATGAGGAAGTCCCATCTTCATGAAAGACCAGCTTTTTACGGTGCTCATCCTACTGGGATCCAGTCCTTTCTCTCTGAGCAAAGAGCGCATCGTCCTGTGTGTTCTCAGCAAAAGAAATTCAAGCATCGTGTCCTCATTCCAGAAGTGGATGCAGTTAATAATACTCCAGTTCAGAAGTAGATACGAAATAGACATGCTCATTAACTTTTAAAACCTTCAATCACATGAGTATTTAGTACCCCGGCTGAGTCCCGTCTCTGTTTTCCCCTTGTACTCAGAATCGACCTTATTCTCCAGACATTGTTCCCATCCAGGCCTTACTTTGTACCTCATGGTCCCAGCTGGTCTTGTTGGTGACATTTTTTTTTATTGTCACAAATGGAGAGTGTCCTATTGGTACCTTGTGGGTAAAAGCCAACCCTGCTACGAAACAGCCCACCACACACACACACGGTCCCACGACAGGCCCCACCACAGAGAGTAGCACAGTCTGAGATGTGAGCGGTGCTGAGATCCGGACATCTCGCTCTAAGGAAAACAAGCGCATCTCCCTGTGACAATAACTCTCAAAATCTCCCAGCCTCATTTGTTCTGAAACAGCCAAAATGTCATGTCTGAAAGTTTTTTTTTTGTTTTGTTTTTAAAGTTTTTTTAAAATTTTTAAATTATTATTTATTCAATTGTGTACGTGTGCGTATGTGCGCACGCGCGCATGTGTGTATGTGTGTGTGTAGAACCACGGTCGAATCGGGAACCACCATGGACGCCTCCACCTCCTTCTGCCCCGGGATTCACAGACTCCGCCCTACCAGGACCAGAAGCGCAGGCCGCCCCCGCTTCCGCCCGGCGTCTATACGTGGGATCTGGGATCCGAACTCAGGACCTTCTGCCTGCAAGGCAGAGGCTTAACCCCTGAGCCACCTCTCCAGCCCATGTCTGAAAGTTTGTCTCAGAAGAATTTCTCATTTTTTCTTCCCTAGAACAGAGAAACTGTTCACCGTGAGCCGTTCATGTGGCACTAACGCCATGACTTGCATCAACACCCTGTAACTAACCATGCTTATATGACAGCCAGATTTTACCCTGCTGGGCGCTACCATCTGAAAGGGAAGGAAAGGAAATTCACGGAAGAAAAGTGTTATGGTTTTGTCTTAGGCATCTTCAGAGTTTGGTTGTGTGAACGGAGCATTGTTAGCTGGCTCAGTGGAGGAGAAAGGAAGCCAATTAAACACCCAGCTATCAAATGCCAGGGCGCCGAGCAGCTCTCGTGGCTGACGGAGGACGGCAGTGCGGAGCGATGCTTTGCGCAGCAGCGCAAGCTGCACGGACACGATGTCTCCGTGTCTCAGTGTCTTCTCCTCTGACCGACCCTCTCCATGGCCCACTCCTAGCTGGAAGACAAACCCCAGGACTGTGCATCCTGGTTTCACAGTGCTGCTTTGCAAGCATTGGGCGAGCTGTGAGGTTTTCATTGTTGTTTGCTTGTTTTGTGCATGCAAAGAGTGTGTGCGCTCGTGAGTGTGCGCGCGCCTGTGGAGGCCCAAGATGACCCTGGGAATCGCCCTGGATTGCTCTGTGTCCTTACTGCCTGGGGTTTCCCAAGCTCTGCCATCCAACAAGAGAACCGCCGGCCCCTGCCTTATCCATCTAGCATTATCACAAGGGTTCTGGGGATCTAAACTCAGGTTCTTTTGCTTAGAGGCAAAGGCTTTAACCACTGAGTCTTAGCAGCCCATGATGACATGGAACTCTGAACCTCCTGCCTCCACCTCCCTAGTGGTGGGATCACAGGCAGCGGCCACCTCACTCTGTTTGCACAGTGCTGGGGGTCATGCCCAGACCTTGTGCATCTTAGGCAAGCACGTTACCAACAGAGCTTATCTCACCAGCTGAGATATAGCAGCACAGACCTTATTTAGAGACTTTCTGGATGTTTCAATAAGCATCTCTCTGGCCAGGGGTGACACTGAGGCATGGCTAAGGGTGGACGGGAAAGAGGCAGCTGCCATTGGCTCTACCTGGGGGTAGAGCGCAGCTTGGAAGCAATCCTTCATTCTCAGGACACAGAAGGGACACCCCACCTCTCCATGGTGGGCACAGTTGCCAACAGTGTGAGGTTAATAAGACTCCTTATTTTGGCAGGAGAAGTAAATTGCAAGGAGAAAAATCTATTCAGAAGGCTGGCCCTGCGGCTCTGGAGGCTTCTGGAGCACGAAACCCTCTTTCAAAATTGAAACAGCCCTGTGCTGTTCCCCAGTCCAGCCGCCCTTCATCAATTACGGAAATCAGAAGGAAATTAAAATTTGATGAATTAAATAAGGGGGTAAACTAGCATTTATTTCCTAACCAGACATTACCATTTTGTGGTTTTGAGTTTATAATTAGCTGCACTATGGTTTATTCATTTTGGAAATGAACTCCCTCCTTTTAATTAAAATTGAGCGGCTTCCTACTCCTTGGTTTCCCTTAAGAAAATCGTTCAAGGGTTGAAGTCCCGGATACTGGAAAGCTTTCATTACATATGGAAAGAGCAGGAGGAGGGGTGGTGCTATGTTTCCCACAAACAGCCCCAAGAACTCAAGCAGGTCAGGAGGATTTGGCGTCTGCCAGCTGCCAGGCTCATTAGAGGTTGGCGAGTCTCTGGGGTGAAGCTGCGGGCTGGCTCCTCTCTGACCACTGACCTGCCCAGCCTTTCCGCAGAGCCACAAAGCCTCCCACGGTGGTGGGAGCAACGATTCAGGCGCAGAGCACACAGGCTGGTACCTGAATCTTACACTTTCACATAGTAGCAAGGTCCTAAATCAGACAGGATGCCTGAGCTAGAATGGACGGACGGACGGATGGATGGATGGATGGATGGATGGATGGACAGACAGATAGATGGATGGATGGGAAGACAGACATAGAAAGACAGCTAGCTAGCTAGATAAATAGAAAGGTAAGAGATAGATGATAAAGATAGATAATAGGAGATAGATATATAGAGGATTGACAATAAATAGATGATAGGTAGACAGATACACAATAGATATGATTGATAAATAGGTATATAGGTAGGTAGATGATAGGAAAGCAGACGGATAGATAATAAATATGGCCACCAAACAAGAGAAAGATGACAGATGACAATAGATAGTTGGAGCTGCTGAGATGGTTCATCAAGTAAAGGAGTTCACGGCCAACACCGAGACCTGGGTTCATCCCTGGAACCACGTAGTGGACGGAGAAAACTAATCCCCAGGTTGTCCTCTGACTTCCATGTGCATGCTGTGGCAGCCTGTGCTCACACTAGTAGACACGGAAGAAAAGGAAGAAGGAAGGAAGGAAGGAAGGAAGGAAGGAAGGAAGGAAGGAAGGAAGGAAGGAAGGAGGACGGGAGGGAGGGAAGGAGGAGGGAAGGGAGGGAGGAGGAGAAGGAGGGAAGGAAGAGGGAAGGAGGAGGAGGAGGGAAGGAGGGAGGGAGGGAGGGAGGAGGGAGGAAGGAGGGAGGAAGGAAAGGAGGGAGGAGGGGGAGAAGGGGGAAGAGGAAGGAGGGAAGGGAGGAAGGAGGGAGGGAAGGGAGGAGGAGGGAGGGAGGAGGGAGGGAGAAGGAAGGGAGGAGAGGAAGAGAGGGAGGAAGAAGGAGAGAAGGGAGGGAGGGAGCGGAGAGAGGGAGGGAGAGGAGGAAACATGGATAGATAGAGACACAGATATAACAATGGAGAGATACTTCTAATTTTTTATGTGTTAAGACATTTATTTTCTGATATCGACTCTTTCAATGATGGGCCCTGACCAGTCTATAATCAGTTACAGAGGTCAGTAGGCTGGAAACTCAACCAGGAACTGAAGACCCTGCCTGAGGGGTGGTTTCTACTTCTGTGGGACACAGCAGCTATTTCTCTTTAAGACTCCAAACCATGGCATGAGGCCCATGCACATTATGCCATTACCAAGGGTGATCTCTTCTTTTATTTAAAGTCAACTGACTGTAGAGTGCTAGAAAAATACCTTCTCGCCCACAGCTCAAGGAACACTTCATTGAATAGCTGGGCAATGCGGCCCGGCAGCTTGACACATAAAGCATGCCAATGCAGGCACCAGGCAAGCACATTAGGCATCCCCACAGACAGACACATCCATGCCCAGATGATAGCCAGGAGACTCCAAGTCCCTCAGCTTCCCACCTGGCATGCCAGCCCCACTCCAACACTGATTTCTTTCCATTTCTAGTTCACTTGCTGCAATTCTGCTGTGCTCTGGTTTGTTCTCCAAGTCCCAGCCCTGAGGCAATTGGCCAGGGGGCCGAATCTGAGGACAAACTTCCCTATTTCTTAAGTGCTTACGCCCTTCAAAGTCTAGGGACCTGTAATTTTTTACCTGATTCTCATTTTCTAGTCAGTGCCTGGGATGTAACTTTAAATATGTGGGTGGTAGAAAGCGTTTTGCTTTCTTTAAATGTACAGTTCATCGCCATAGTGTTGCCCCATGCAGGACTCCCCTGACACGATTTCTAGATTCTTTGTGGCTCAAACGAGACACCGATAAGCAGTGAAGACAGAGCAGAAAATACCTGTGCAGGGCAGGAGGAGGCTCGAGCAGCACAGGACTTGGGTCCTCCTTTTCCTGGGAGGCTTTTAATTAACACAAGGGGTTAAAACCTTCTCGGAAGGGGTGGATTTTTAAAAAATATTTTAGTGTTTTCTGCATGAATATAATGAACCTATGATATTTTCACTCCTTAACCGCCAATCTCATCCCCTTTTCCCATGTTGACTCTTCCTTCCCTGTAAGTCTCCCTCCCACTTTCACGTCTTCCTGCATGTGCCGCCCACTGTGTCTTCTCTTTGTCTTTGATGGCATGTGTCTAAGCACTTTCTGGAGCACAAATCATCTGTTAGTGGGTATATCACTGAAGAAAGCATCTTCCATCTCACTGCCCATTAGCATTAGCTCTCATCTGGCTCTCAGGGAGGTATGGGGGCAAGCTCTTGAGATCTTTCCACATTCATGGTTTAAAAAATAGATAGGACAAATCCTGTGCAGGTTTTATGGAAATATGAGTAGCTGAAGTGAATTCATGGATACAACAGCCCTGTCACATCTAGAAGATAATGTCTAGGCACACCCCTGCCACATTTAGGCTCTTATAACCTTACCTCTCCCTTTTCTGGGATGTTACCTTAATCTTGGGGTGGTGCTATGTGGTTAAGATGTCCTGTTTAGGGCCCAGCAGTCCACAGTTATTTTTTGTACACTTTTGCCAGTTTTGATTTTCTGTAATAAACTCTTTCTATTGCAGAAGGAGGTTTCTAAGTTGAGTGCTGAGTGAAACTCCAGTCTATAGGCATAATTACGAATGTTTGAAAGGTAGTTTGAAATAGTGTTTTATACCTGAATCCTAATAGCTTGTTTTCCCCTAGGTTCTTGTCCCAGTTTGCAGAACCAGGAATATGACCCCTGCTGAAAAGTGGACCTTAAATCCAATCAGAAAGCTGTTGGTTGCCCCTTTGACATTCATGCCACTAATGTACTGCTGGCTGTTTCCTGCCAGTGATTATCATTGCAGCTTGCAACTTCCGTGGCTTGATGGGACTGTTGGTTGCTTTTCTCCCCCAATAGCTTGCATAGCTTTTCTAGTATTATGAAAACTGTCCAGCAAGGAGGAAGCTTCCAGACGCGTTCCAGTTGGTACTTTTTGCCCATGTACTGTGATTCATGTGTGCATTTTCAGTAAGAGGGTCTTTATGCCAACTTCTGGAAGGCAACCAGGAGCAATGGCAAAAGCATATACTGTTATGGGGAGGGTGAAATCTTTCTGACCAACATGTTATCAGGAACTGTCACATACCCGTTACTTGGAATATTTAATTGGCTGTGGATTCTAGCTGGAGCATAGTAGGGCATTTTTGTTTTGCCTGATCTTTCTTTCTCTCTGCACTCCCCTGCATAGGATATGCCTGTTCTTTTTACAACAAACATGTTTTTGATCTGCTGATGGTATAGGAGGGTCTATCTGGTTGTGCCCCACGGCCTCAGGGCTCTTTGTCACTTCCTTAGCTTCCTGCTCCTCTTCCCTCACTTTCTCCCACCGGTACCTCCACTTCCAGGCACACCCATTCTCACACTATTATACACAGGAGAGAGGAGAAATGGGAAAAAATAACAAACACCCCTCTTCGCCTTGCTGCCTGTGGTCTTCTACATCTCCTCCTTTAAGGTCTTCACCCCATCCTCTCCTCCCAATCCTGCTTCATGGCATTTTCCCAGTTTTTTGGCTGAAGTGGTTGCTAACTCAGAATTGAGCAAATCAATCAGAAGTTTAATGCTAGCACTGCTCATAAAGAGACAGCATGTGGCATTTGTCCTTCTGCGTCTGAGGTACTTCACTCAATACTGTTCAGTTCCAGAAAATTCTATAATTTCATTTTTCTTAGATGGATGGATAGTATTCCATTGTGTATATGTGCCATTTTTATTACCCATTGCTTCATTGGTGAACATATAAGCTGATTTGATTTCCTTGCTATTGTGAATAGAACTACAATGAACATGGATGTACCAGTATTTTGTAGTAAGACTGTAGTAAATGTAGAGTCCTTTGGGAATATTCCCAGAAGTGGTATTGCTGGGTCATATGGTATTTCCACTTTTAGCTTTCCTCTATATTGATTTCCAAAGTGACTGAACCAGTTTATACTCCTACCAACAATGAATTTGTCTTTCTCTTCATGTCCTCATCAGCATTTGCCATTTGTGTTCAAGATCTTAGTTATTATGATTGGGGAAAGATGATATCTCAGGGTAGTTTTAATTTGCATTTCCCTGATGACCAGGGAAGTTGAGGACTTTTTAAGATATTTCTTTGATGTTTGGATTTCTTTTTGTGAAAAGTCTCTTTTAAAATCTCAAGACCCATTTAACTAGGTTGTTTACTTTATTGTTGATTTTTTTGAGTTCTTTGTATATTCTGGAGATGAATCCTTTGTCAGATTAATAGCTAGTAAAGATTTTCTCCCATTTTGTGGGTTGCCTTTTTCTTTGCAGAGCAGAAGCTTTTTAATTTCATGAGGTCTCACTTGTTGATTCTTGGCCTTATTTCCTGTGCGAATGGAATCCCGTTTAGAAAATTATTACCTAGAAAATTATTGATTTTGTAACCTGTCACTTTATTGAAAATGCTTATTAGTTCAAGCAGTTTCTTAGTGGAGCCATTGAGTTCTCTCAAGAATAGAATCATATCACCTGCAAATTTGGGTACCTTAATGTTTTCCTTTCCTATTTGTATTCCTTTTATCTCCCTTCTTACCTTTTTGCTCTAGTCAGGACCTCAAACATGATATTGAACAGGAGTGGTGATAGTGGACAGCCTTGTCTCATTCCAGATCTAAACGTGAATGCTTCAGGATTTTTCCCATTTAGAATATTTGCTTTAGACTTGCTGCGTACTGCCTTTATTATGTTGAAGATGTGTTCCCTCCATTCCAGTTTTCTCCAGGGCTCATATCATGAAATGATATTAATTTTATCAAAAAGACTTCTCTGTGTGTATTGAGAGGATCATGCCTTTTGTCTCTGAGTTTGTTTATGCGATGAAATAATTTACTGATTTGCATTTGTTGTACCATCCTTGCATTTCACAGGTGTATGATTTTTTGATTTTTTAATTTAGTTTGCAAGTATTTAATTGAGGATTTTGTACTATTCATTAATGAGATTGACTTAAAATTATTTTCTTTATGTATCTTTGTTTGGTTTTGGAATCAGAATAGTACTGGCTTCATAAAACCAGCTTGGGTATATTGTTTTCTCTTTTGCAAAATAATTTGAGGACTAGTGGTATGAGTTCTTCTAGGAAAGTCTAGTAGAAGTCCGCACTGAATCCATCTGGCTCTGTGCCTTTTTTAACTGGGAGATTTGTAATTACTGCTTTAATTTCATTGCTTGCTTTAAGTTTGCTTAAATTATTTATTTCATCTTGATTCAACTTCAGTAGATCATACACATTTAGAAATTCATTCCATTTCTTTTAAATGTTCCAGTGTAATAGAGTATAAATTTTTAAAGTCTGTCTTTATGATTCTCTTTGTTTCTCCAGTATCTGTTATAATTTTCCCTTTTTATTTCTAATTTTATTAATTTGGGTTTTCTCTCTGTCTTTCTCTCTCTTTTGGTTAATGTGGCTAAGTGTTTGTCAATCTTGTATATCTTTTTGAAGAACCAGCTCTTCATTTTATTGATTTCTTATATTCTTTTCCGTTCCAATTCATTATTTTCTGGCCAGATCTTGTATATTTTTTCCTATGTACTACTTTTAGGATTGGTGGGTTGTTGTTTTTCCAAAGCCTTCAGGTGTGGCATCAAGTTATTTATTTGTGATCTCTACTTTTTTTGATATAGGCATTTAACACTATAAACTTCCTCTTAAATCTGCTTTTGATATGTGTCATAGATTTTGAGATATGGTATCTTCATTTTCACTGAAGTACAGGAATTTTTAAATTTCTTGTTTTATTTCTTCCTTGACACTGTCTTCGCTCAAGAAGTGTGTTGCTTAGTTTCCATGAGTTTGTGTGCTTTCCGTTGTTTCCTTTGCTGTAAATGTCTCACTTTAATCCATGTAGTCAGATAGTATGCAGGATGTAATTTCAGCTCTCTGGTATTTGTGAAGACTTGCTTTGTGTTCTAGTAATATGGTGTATTCTGGAGATGGTCCCATGAGATGTTCAAAAGAGTAAGTATTCTTTAGTGTTTGGGTATAGATGTCTATCAAATCCATTTGATTTGTGGTTTCATCCTACTCTAATGTGTCTCTGTTCACTTTTTGGCCAGTGGACTTTTAAAAAAAACTTTTGACTGGCATAGGAGACTAAGGTGAGGTGAACAGAGTCTGTGGGAGAAACTGGAGAAACTGGGCATTGTTTCATCTGGTGTTCTAGGCAAGTATGAGCGTTCAGATCCTTACAAGGATCTCCTCCCACATACCACAAAGAAATTCCACCAGAAAGAGAGAGAGAGAGAGAGAGAGACAGAGAGAGAGAGAGAGATTGTGGTTAAAAAAATCTAACTTGAGAGGATGGGTCAGAAATGCAGAATTATACTAGAAGCACAAAGGATGTCAAATCACCAAGATCCTAAGTCAGCCACGCCCATTCCTGCTGGCTGCTGGTCTTGACTCTGTGCCTGCTCTCGGCTTCCTTGTTCTGACTGTGAACAGGGGATAAGGATGACCTTTCTGTGTCTTGTGACTGGAAGACTGAAGACTACAGCAGGAAGCACTCAGTGCACAGAAGGGGGAGACAGGCCAGGAAACACAGATGTGTGTTCCATGAACACATGCGCTGTCATGATACTCTGGTTTCAAACTCAGCTTGTCTGTAGGTAGTTAGCAGAGGCTCGGAGCACATTTCACAAAGCAGAGAGCAGCAACCTGAGCAGGATGTCTACTTAGTCTTCAACATTTACAGGATGTTTTATTTTTTATTTTATTTGTATGCTAACTGCCTTTTTGACGCTACTGTATTTATCAATTTTGCAGAGATGTACTTTAAAAAATGCCACAGAGCAATGAAAGTAGGTTTCCTAACAGATACCCATTCAGGTGAAGAAGAATCTAAAATGAATGACCCAGAAAGCTGCTTTCCTCAGTGGACACGCTGATAGACAAGCCCTGCTCAGGCACCTGACATCAAATGCAACCAGGGTGAAAGTTGGTGGATTACCATTGTGTGAATTACTTTTCCTTGGAGAGACACCACACAACTGTCTTCGCACCCCACCTTGGAGCTCCACAGCAGACCAAAGAAAGCTCTGACCTGATGAAGCTAATTATTAGACTTGTTTCCAGGGTCACTGATAGAAGCAGGAGGCGCTTATAAAATACAGCACAGTTCATGGCTTCCTTGCTGCTGCCTAACAGGATCTCTCACCACCAATCTTTAGTTACATACTCCAGAGCCCCTCCCATCCTCACGTGTGAGGGCACGTGTGTGGAACGTGCATGGGCATGTGTATGGGCATGTATGCAGGGCCCTCTCACATGCGTTCTGGCTTCTCCAAGCCCTCACATGTACAGGCATGTGGGTGGGCATGTGCATTCCAGCCCTTCTCAGCTCGTCTGTCTCTAGGGGACCATCAACAGTCAACAGGTATGAACTTAATAGTCCCAGGCAGAATGGTGGCTGTCTTTTGATACCAATCAGGATGCAGCCAACGGTGGTGCAGGAAAAGCAAAACTGAAAACAATAACAAAGCATAATTCAGAACACCAAAGACTGTCCATTAATCACCTGGAACCAGACCAGTCAAATCTCTTCTCATCCTAAAGCTCAGGGAACTTTGCAGAAGAGGAGGCAGCAACACTGTAAAAACCTAAAGATGGAAGGACCAATGATATGCAAGATACTCCACATAAGTTAGGACTGCAGCAGCCAGAATTGGACTTTGTCTGACCTGCACAATGGCTGACATGTCAACGATCCTCCCCAAGTCTAGAATGAATCACAAAGGAGAAGGCTCCAGGCAGTAGGACCCTTAGAGGCAAAGGATCAATAGTCATAATAGAGTTCCCATACAAACGGGGAGCCCAAAAAGGGGTTCCAGGCTATGCTACTGAGTCCTGAACCCTCACTAGGGTGGAGTACTCAGAGGGAGTTTGGCATTCATACAAAAGGATGCTCCAGGGGATGGGAGGGAGGAAGGGGGAGCCACTGGGAGAGGGAGAGGAAGGGAGGGGATAAAAAGAAGTGGGAAGGGGGAGAGTGCAGGGGATGACTGGGAAGGGGAGGAGGAAGGGAGAGGACGGGAGTACCTGTTGAGCTTGTATGAGTAGGAAAAAAAATAAATGTGGGAGAAAAAAAAAACTTATTGAAAGAAAAAAAATGGTGGCCATTGTTTAGAGGAATTTGCCACACAACGACCACAAATACAAAAGATATAAAAATAAGAGGGAAACTGATAGGAAGAAGAAAGGTCATAATGGGAAAAGTAAGGAAGGACGGATTGGATACAAAAATTTCAAAAATATAAAATCATAATTCTCCACATAATTTTAAAATGGACTCATTGATGACTCAAGTTAGTAGTTAATGAAGGACTCCTAACATGTTACAGTCAGTCAAGCAATAATACGACACACAGAGACCTTCAGCAGTAGTGGATGTGATCATTTTATTAAAAAAAACCTTTTCATCTCTATTAGGTAATTAACATCTCATTGCTACATTAATTTGCCTTTCCTGGAGCAATAAAAAGAATGATCAAACTTTAGACATTTAGTTACAAGTTGTATTAGCTGCTCTGTGATTTCATATTCCAACTTTGTTCATTTTTCTGTTGGCTTGTTGCTTAATTTGTAAGTGCCTTTGTGTATCATAAAATTCTTTTATTATTAATATATCTTACAAGTATTTTTCTGTACTATAATCACAAACTGATTTGTTTATATCTTTTGCTTATATGTTAATACTTGCACAGTCAATCATCCTATTGTGAAAAAAGCTAAGAATAAACCATTCACCGTTGAAATATTATATATAAACTCTTCTTAAACCTAGAAAAGATTGGAATAAATCCCAAGCTCGTTTTATTATAGTAGTCCAGAAACCAAAACATGACAAATAGCAGAAGAGCTGATATGAACACAAATGGTGAAAGCTAAATAAAACACCAGTAAATTGAGTATCAAGAAAATGAAAACTAGTGTGGTTTAGGAACGAAGTCTTGCTTGACAGAGGGAAAATCTGCTAATGCAATTCACTCCATTAACAGGGTGATGTAGAAGAACCATATGCTCACCTTAAAAAATGCCAAATAGATGCACGATTTATAAAAACTGGAAGGAAACGAAGACCATATGGAGACATTTTCCTCTGATAAAGCATATATGGCAAAGTGAAAAACTAACACAAACATGAGCAAGCAGAACCCTGTGGAGTTCTCACTACAGATAAACATAAGTGGACAGGGTCGTGGCCAGCTCAGATCTAAAGCAGCCTTTGTCCTTTGGTCTGACTCTGAACTTCAGGTACAAAGTCCCCAGCTTTATTACAGGAATTAACTCAGCCCCAGATTTTAAAGATCCTGAATCTCCATCAGAGCCAGCTCAAGATTCCTACAGGGATCCCATCAGGAGATAAAGTTTGAAAAAGTTAAAATCACAATGCTCCACATAATGTCAGCATGGACACATTAATGATACAAGTTATTAGTTAAGGAGGAGACCCTGAGCATACAACAGTCAGATCAAACAATATCACACAGAGAGATTCCTTCCCCTGCCACGGGAAACCGGAAAATGCTGAAGTGAATTTAAAAATAAAAGCCCAGTGAACTGGTTCAGGACAGTCATAAATGCATCCGTTTATTTGAGTGTTCAGGGCAGAAGTAATTGCATTATAGGCAGCTTTCTACAACTCGTGGAGTGTTAAGATTGGCTCGAAGATGAGAAAGGCAGGTCTAGTGTGGAATGGCACCCTGGGCTGACTCCCAACTTCCTGTCCGTTTTGAAGCCATTGCAAGTGTTCTTGATAGTCTGAACTGGATTTGACGTCGAGAGATGTTCTTCTCTTTGGTATTTCTGATCGTACATCTTTACAAAGAATGGTCATTTCCTGGTCTTCAGTTGCAATGACAAATCATTGAAACTTCACGTCGACATCATGGAAAGTCAGAGGACCTCCCCTGGGACCCTTGGCCAGCAACCAGCAAATGGCTCTCGTGGACATGTGTTAGCTGTAGCCGCTGCTGTGTAACGGCTGCTCGACGCCTGGAAGGAGGAAAGAAGAGATTCTAAGAGTGGGAAGTTGAGGAAACTTACGAGGCAGAGGAAGTTTAGGAAACTTAGGAGGTTCAGGAAGCTAGAAAAAATACAAGATTCCCAAGGTCCTTCCCTGTCCTGGAAGTATGAAGACTCCTGTTTGGAGCTGTGGGCACACTGAGCACAGGATACATGTTACTCCTCAACCATGCTGACCATGTGGATTATTATTTTGGTGATGGAAATCACCCTTGCTCCCCATAAGAAATCACCCATAAGCAACTCCAGTAAACTCATTGGCTCACCAGGCTAGACATGAGTGGACTGTGTCTCTGGTCTGACATGATTTCTAATTTGTTCATAGCTTTCTGAAAACGTAAGTTGTCAAAGCAACATTTAAATAATACTTTCGAGAAGATCTGGCCTTCACCCTAACTTTAATGCCCTTGTGAGCCAGGATGCCAAGTATGTAGGAAACTTTTATCTCAAGAAATGCAAACATTTCTTGAGTGCAAACAGCATATCCTCCATTGTGACATTTGCCTAAATGATTCTGGGGATAAGTGGTTCAATCAAAACCCTAAGGATATGGGCTACAGTGTTTGACAGGCAAAAGATTGGAAGGCAATGAGCTAGTCCATTGGAGACAGAAGCATCAGAAAATCAAAGGCATTATCTGAGAAAGTAGGCATGGATGTGAGAGAGAATCTCACATACAAGAGAGAAAGAACCTCAAGAAGAGCAGGTAACAAGGACAAAATTCTCTGTATGTCTGTTTCCAGGCTGGCTGACAATTACCAGCGTGATCCAGCCCACAGTTTCAAATGTGACTAAAAAAAAAAAAAAAAAAAGAATTGGAGGTTGGAACTCACTTTTGTTGTTTGTTCAGATATGAGACATTAGCTTCTCCGGGCCATCGACCTTGTGCAGACGGGCCGCATCCGCCGCCTGCCGGCTCTGGCTTCTGCCAACAGGACGCTGCAGGAACAGAGAACAGTAATGAAAACAGCCCTTGGAGGCACTTGGAAGACTCGTGATAGGGATCACTACCCAGATTAATTTGCTAGCAAGTAAGGAGCGAGGTGCCAAGATCAACGAGAGAAAGCCAGCTGGTGGAGCTTGGAGAACTGCAAGCCTTTCATTTTCCATTTGTTCTTGTAGGTCCCGTTGAATCAGAGCTAGAACATTCCTCTTTTCTAAACTGAGTGTTTAAGGAATTTTAGATTTGTTTTCTTTCTAAGTGCATTTTCTTCATTTAAATTTAAATTTCTGATTTCTTTTTTATCCTTTTTCGATCTCTTTTAATTTTTTAAGGTTGCACACATAAGTATAGTGAATTTGTAATATTTTCCCCTTAGTCCCAAATCCCATCTCCCCTCTTTTTCCTATTGCAGCCCTTCATTTCCCTCTGATAGACTCTCTCCTATTTTAAATTTTTTCACTTGTGTGGCTTACTGTGTTTCATCTAGCTTGTCTTTGATGACATATGCTTGATGATTCATGCTCCAGCAAGCATCCTCCATCAGTGGGTACCACTGAGGAAAGCATCCTCCTTTACTACCTATCAGCATCAGTCCTCATCAGTCTTTCAGAAAGGTGTGGAGCTTCTTGAGATTTTTCTGCTTTCATGGTGAGGTGTTGATAAGACAATGTCCATGCAAGTTTTGTCCCTAAAGAAGACATGTATGCCTCACCCACCCTCACCCCACAGCTTAGGAAACATTGTGGAAGAGGAAGCAGCAATATTGTATTTCTAATTTCTAAATGATGATTGTGTATGTTCACAATTTTCTAATTTTTTTACATGCATCATAGAATGATTATATCAGGTAATTGACATAACCATCACACACTTATCATTTAAAATTTTAATTAGGTTTTTAATTTGGCATCAAAACTACTGGGCTTTATTATTATGGCATTTTCTTACCTACATGTTATTATAGCTGTTTCCAGTTTACCTCCTTTCCTTTCCATCCAGGCTTCCTGCCACACTCTGGCCAGTTCCCTTTTTCCCCAAGAATATTCTTCTTTCTAATTTTTTATGCCATATGTGTTGTTACCCCATCTTTCCCTCTGTCCCTTAATATCTCTGCATCTTTTCCTCCTTTCTTGTGACACTCTTTCTTCATGACCCGTGAACATGTGCATTAAGGACATGCTCATGCACAAGCATGTACACGCAGGCCTGTGCACGCACACATGTACACACAACTTTAAATCGAGGTTCCACACATGAGAGAAAGCATACAGTTTTTGTATTTTATGAATCTGCTTATTTTGCTTATCATAATGATCTCCCATTCCATTCATTTTCCAGTACACATCATGATGTCACTTTCTCTCTTGGTTTATTGAAAGTCCATTGTGTGTACATCACCAATTTTCTTTACTGACTCGTCCAAGGATGGACAGCTAAGTTGGCTCCATGGCTTGGCTACTGTGACTAACACAGCAAAGAAGACAGATATGTAGGTATCTCTGTAGTCTTAGGACTTAGACTGGACCAGCTTGTCGAGTTCCCGCTAGCAGTGAGTGAGCATTCTCTCCCCACATCCTCACCAGAATCTTCTATTGTTTACTTCCTTGTGGACAGCCATCCTGACTAGAGTCAGAATGCACAAAACAGTTTCAACTTGCATTTCCCTTATGGGTGACAATGTTGAACATTCTTTCAGGTATCTACTGACCATTCAAATTTCTTCTTTCTAGAACTCTCTGTTCCGTTCAGTTTGTTGACTGGGTGATTTGGTTTTCAGTGTTTAAATTTTGCAGTTCTTGGTTTTGTTTAGATATTACTCTTCTGTCTCATGTGTAGTTAGCAAAGACTTTTTTCCCCATTCTGTATGCTATCTTCTGTCTGATAAGCCTTTCTTTTGCTATGCAGAATTTTGTCAATTTCAAGTAATCGTATTTATTGATTTTGGGGGTTATTCCTGTGCCACTAGAATCCTTTTCAGAAAATACTTGCCTATGCTTAGATCTTGGACCATTTTATGTTTTCCTCTGGCTGTTTCAAAGTTCCAACTCTTGCATTAATGTCTGTGATCAATGTTTTTGTGCAGGATCTGGATTTAGTTCCATAGATCTGTATGTAGAGATTCGGTGAAAGAGATGATCTTTTCACACCTTTGTCAAAATGAGGTGTGTAGATTTCTGGGATCTGTAATCTATTCCATTTTTCTACTTGTCAGTTTTTGTGTTAATGCCATGGAGTAGTTTGTTACTGTGGCTCTATAGTACAATTTGAGACATGCTTCCTGTGTTGCTTTTCATTTAGGATTGCTTTCAGGGTCTTTTGTACTTCTGTATGAATTTTGGGATTTTTTTTTTTCCCTAGCTCTACGAAGAATTTCATTGAGATTTTGTGGTAGATTCAGGGATCAAATTGGCAGTTACAGGCTGAGCTTGAGGCACAACTATGAAAAATTGATAATTAAGCAAGTCCTTGAATAAATCTACAGGTAATTGTTTAATTGATGAGGAAGACTCAGCTCGTAGTATGTAGCGCTTTCTAATGGCAGATAAGATAAAAGGTAATGCCAGGGGGCGGGACTTCCCCCTTGCTTTTGCCTTGTTTGGCTTGCTGTGTTGAGTCTGCTGCTGGCCTGCTGCTGCCTTTCTCCTCTGTCCACTGCTGATGCTGCCACCGTTCTTGGCTGACATCAGAGTACAGTCTCCTTGGCCTTGCTGCTGCTCAGTGATGATGTCATAGCCCCGCCTCTGCAACCCTCCAGTGTGACCAAAGTTCAGGAATCGTTAACTGTCAGGAATGACTACAGGACTTTACAGGGGTCCTTCAGTCTTCCATCCGCTGGGATTGCTGAGATATCCAGCTCAGGAATAGAACATTTGTGGGCAGCTACTGTTGGGCTACTCTGATTTTATCTTGTAAGTTAATATAATAAAGTTATTTATAAATATATTATATAATCTCCATTCTATCAGTTCTGTTACTCTACAGCACCCTGATTAATACAGATTTCAATGGGGAGTATATTGAATATAGAAATCACTTTTGGTATTACAACCATTCACAAAATAAATTATGCAACTCGGGCAAAGGAGGTTTTTTGATCTTTTAGTGTCTCTCACTTCCTTCCTTCTTCAGTGTATTAAAATTTTTATTGAAGAGGTCTTACATCTCCTTGGTTACATTTATTCCTAATTTTTAAATGCTTTTGAAGGCATCTCACATAGGATTTTCCCAATTTCTTCTTCTGTGCGTTCATGCTTGGCGTATAGAGAAGCTGCTGGTTCCTATGTGTTCATTTTTCAACCTGCTGCTTTGCCGAAAGTTCTGGTCAGTTCCAAGAGTTCTAGTGGAGATTTTAAGTCATTTAAACATAGGATCATGTTATCTCCAAATAGGGTAATTTGACTTCTTCCTTTCCTGCTCATATCCCTTTTATTTCTTTCCCTCGTATAATTGGTCTGGCTAAGATTTCCAGAACTATACTGAAAAAAAAAAGGCATCTTGCTTCACCCTGATGTTAGGTGAGACACTTGTAGTTTTTCTTCATTGATCATAATGGTTGACACAAACATGCTTTGTTAAGTTGAGATGTGTTGCTTCTATTCCTAGTTTCTTCTGGAATGGAGTCAATTCATCTCTTACCGTGTCTTCTTTATCAGGTCACATGGAGGCAGCTTCTAGCCCTGCCACGGTGTTTCCACAGTGAGCCATTCTTGGGCACCTGAGGACACACTTCTCAAGGCCCCTTGCTTGCACTACTCACCTCTTGGAGAGCTCAAGGGGGGTCCGACAGTCTGAAGGGAGAGGCTACTCACCTCTTGGAGAGCCCAAGGGGGATCCGACAGTCTGAGGGGAGAGGCTACTCACCTCTTGGAGAGCTCAAGGGGGGTCCGACAGTCTGAGGGGAGAGGCTACTCACCTCTTGGAGAGCTCAAGGGGGGTCCGACAGTCTGAGGGGAGAGGCTACTCACCTCTTGGAGAGCTCCAAGAGAGTCCCACAGTCTGACGGGAGAGGCACTGTGAACTGAAAATTCATGGTGCCTTGTAAAATCCATCAAGACTTTCTAGAAAGCACCAACACCTCAGGCCTCTTTTGAGCACAGAGCCCTCGGTCAGTGCGTGGATCACAGCCCACGCAGTGACTCTAATGTCTCCGTGAGGACAGAACCCAATCCTTCCTCACTGTTGATTTAAAAACTTGCCATGGCAAACGGACTTGAGGTGCATAATTTGGTGTCAGGTAAACACTTCCGTCCAGAAGGCTGATGGGAAACAATGTGAAAGTTGCACATCCAGAGGACAATGGCTTATCTGTGGAGGCCACTTTGTCTTCCTTTCTTGAGATGGTAATTTTCACTAGACTCAGGCTTGGCTGCTGGAGCGGTGTGTCTTCCCTCTCCTCCTCCTCCTCCACCAGGTGGACTGCTCATTATCGCCAGGGAGCCCACACCCCAAAATGCACTCAGTCCAGTAGATGTCAGACTGCTACACTCTCTCAAGTTCTTTCAGAGTCTCAAAATTACCTTGCCCTCCTAAGCAAAGGCAAGGGGACCTCTACTACCTCTCTCGCTAGAACAGAGAGAGGAAAAAATAAACATTAAAAAGAACTCTTCCCCAGGCCACTGGTGATGACGCAGTTACTTCACACACTACTCCTCCCAGCACAAACATCCCTAAATAGACTTTCCAGACCAAAGTCAAAGCCATTTTGTTCCATGCCTATGACTTTACATCTGTGCTGCCTCTTCCTTAATAACTAAATCCCCTTAGTAGGATACAGGGTGTCTGTCCTCAATCTTTAATCATCGCTGGGGGGAAACTGACACATCAGTGCAAATGTCTTTTTCTGCTGATGCTGAGATTCGTTGTACAGCGTTTTCTCACGCCATACCCTGTGGTTGTCTTGTCAGTTATTGTCTGAGGGTCAGGTCCAGTCACATGCTAGGACTCATTAAAGTTTTTTTCTAAATATAGTATATGTGAGTATGTGCATGTTCGCATGCATGAGTGCGGACTGCATATGTCATGGTGCACACGGTAAGGTCAGCTGACAACCTCTGATGTCGGCCCTCACCTTCCACTTTGCTTGCGACAGGCAGGGTCTGTAACCCCCAAGCTTCCGGTGCTTCTCCAGCATTCGCCTCCTCCAAAAGCTCTGTGCCAGGCGCCACAGCGTCCAGCGGGTTGGGAGGATAAACTCCGTTCTCATGCTGACAAAGCAAGTTCTCTGCTCTCTGAGCTTCTCCTCCAGTCCTGGCTGGGAGTTTGTGATGACTTGGCAGAAGTAACACACTGGATGCAAACGGTTATTGCTGTAGATGCTGGAATTCATTCTACAGGGCTCTCGCAAAGCACGACTATGGATGGTCTTGATCTGTGATGGGGGACTGTAGTTTGTCTGGTCAGCTACTGTTTTCATGTGATGCACCAGTGCTTGTTAAAGCTTTATTGAAACCTAGACATATTCTGCCTAGGGCTTATTCTAATCTTGCAAGAGCAAGACAGGCTATTTGTGAAGGACTTGTTCATTGCCTGCAAAGCTCAACATATCTGCTATCAACTCTCTGTATTCAATGCTGGGTCCAACTGGGGGCTTGCACATGCTGAGATAGTGGCTCCCCCCCACCCCGAGCTATGCACCCAAACCACCTTGCCGACAGCAGTGCCGATTCCTGTTAAGGTCCAGTGCGAGCCTGGCCTCTGTGCTCACTACAGGACACCATCAAGCGATTGCCGGGACTCCTTTGCAGCTTGGGGGCCACATCTGTAAACTTGGCCTAATCCTATCATGTCAATTGCACAGAAGAAAAAGTATCATCAATTGAAAGGGAAGTAATTACAAGAGTTTTGTTTCCAGGAACCTTCCGTAAAGTAGTGGCAAGAGAGCAATGCCCAAGGTAAATGGAAGTATCTCAGTGTCATTGTGTCCTGGCTGTGCAGTATATACCCCCTGAGGATTCTCCTGCCCCGCACACATAATGAAATGCTACCTTTACCTTAAGCAAAAGTACATACATTTTTTAAAATTATTTTATTGCTTCGTGCATGAATATAGTGAATTTTATAATAGTTTCACATCTTAACCCTCAGTCCTATCTTCCCTCCCCTTCCCACCACAGCCCTTCCTCACCGCCAGTCTCCCTCCTATTATCTTTTCTTTTGTGTGAGTGGACGACTGGGTTTCATTTGGGTTGCTGTTGACGGATCTGCCTGAGCACTGCTGGAGCGTGCATCATATAAGAGTGCAGACCACCGAGGAAGCGTCCCCCCCTCCAAATTTGAGTTGACCTTCATCAGTCTCTCAGAGAGGCACAGAGCCACTTGAGTTCTCTGTCCTCAGGTGACATAACGACAGGACAGATCCTGTGCAGGTCTTACATATAGCAGCTGTGTGTTCATGGATGTAACAGCTCTTTTATGCCCAGGCTCCTACCATCTTACTGTTCCCTCTTCTACAATGTTCCCTGAGCCTTGGGGTAGGTGAGTGGTTTGGATGCACTGTCTAGGGTAGAGCCAAAGGATGTGCATCTTAGTTTGTGCTCAGTGACACCTGGGATGGTACCAGAAATGTGCAGGTGACAGAGGGACAATCATCCCGGAAGCAGTCCCAGAGCTCCCTGAGATGAAAG